>WOGN01005905.1:0-12817 GCA_015342105.1 Leptinotarsa texana
GTTCCCGGAACTTAGCACCGAGAATAGGGGGAGAGGTTTTAGTCGGTAAGAATCCGGTACAGCGTATATGAAGAGTTCCCCTCCTCTTTCAAAAAAAAAAAGTTGAGTCGTGTTAGGTTAGGTTAGGTCAGGTGAGGTCTAAATATATTAGGTCTGGTTGGGTTAGATCAGGTCAGGTCAGGACAGATTTTTTCTGGTTGGGTTAGGTCTGGTTATGTTAGGTAAGGTTAGAGCAGGTCAGGTTGGATTAGGTCAAGTTAGGTTAGGTCAGGTAAGATTAGGTCAATTTAGAGCAAGATTGGTCTGATTAGGTTAGTTTAGATCAGGTTAGGTAAGATCTAGTCAGGTCAGATTAGGTAAGGTCCAGTCAGGTCAGTAAGCTTCTAACAAATACACTTTTTTTATTTTTCAGGGTAGTCGGTTAGAGATGTGTGTGCACAAATACGATATCTGTTCAAAAACAGAAAAAACGGAAATGTTCTTACGCAAGAGAATTTCGACAAGAAAAATTTTTTCCAAATCCAATCTATCTATTTTTCAAATATTGGGATTTGTCAATCTTTGGGTGTCAAATGCAAATTTGACAACAATAATTAGAAATTTCCAAATCTACTGCTGTGTATTGGGCAAGTTTTTGTAGGGGGAAAGAATGTTCATGGTAGCAGTCGAAACGCGAGACACAGATAGCCTTTTACCTTTAATTGAAAACTGGATTGAGGAAGGATCAATAATCCATTCGGATTGCTGGAAAGCATATGATTGCCTTTCTCGTGAAGGCTACAACCACTTGAAAGTAAATCATTCAAATATTTTAGAGGACCCTGAAACTGGTGTACACAGCAATGCCATTGAGTCATCTTGAAGGCACGCAAATACGGTAATAGTTTCGAATGGGCGTAAGGAAGCACATATTCCTGGAAATCTTGCCCACTATATGTTTTATAAAAGATGTGCGCAACTCAATTTGAACAGAACCGAAAAATTTTTTAGAATGCAGGAAAACTTTACGCCAAAAATTCCTCTGAAGAGTCGAAAGACGTTCATATGGCTAATGAAGAGGATTATTTGGATTTAGAAACCGACCTATAATTTTTCTATTTTACAAAAATGGCCCTTTTCAGGGCCGCCAATTTTTTTCCAAAGAATTCGTATGGCACTGACAATGATGATGAAAATTGTTTGTCGAACTTGCCCAAAAGATGTCGCAAGCTAATTGAGCAACTGTCTTCACTTCTTTTTCAATACTGAATGGTGATCGGGTTTTTTGTTTTGGCAGTCTACAAAAATCAAAGTTTTTACATAAAGTTGAGAAAAATAGCAAACTAGTAATGGAAATGCGCGCGTTCGGCCCCCATTTCACAAATTGATGAATTTTAAATCATTGGAATAAGCGATAATTTTAATTATTCTTTGTATATTTGTGAGCAAATCACTTTTTGTATGGTTCTAAACTAGTACTTAATGTGTTCTGGCATATGTTGCAGGTCTAAAAGCAGTAAAATAGTGCAGATAAATTGCTTGTGTTGATCCGTTGAGCATTTTTTCAAAAAAAACTATCTTTCAAGCTATCCGCAAAAAAATTCACGATTTTTATTGTTTATAGTGAGTTTTTAACCATCTGTCAAAACTTCATGAAAATCCTAAAGGTTACTATATTCGCTACCTTTTCCGCAAAGTATAAGGGAAAGTTAACAGTTTTCCCAGCTTGTTGGAGAGTTTGTATGTAAATTCTTTTATAATTTCGCAAAAGGCAAAGGCAGAGCAATTTCTTGCAGATTTGGGAATCCTTTCAATAATTTGACTGGATTGTTCCAATGAGGACAATTTTTCATGAAACTTAGTATTGAATGACGCATCTTTATTAGAATGAGGCAACAGAACAGAATCGATAGCTCATGTGAAAGCTGATTTTGTATTCGAAATTTTATGAACTTCTACCATTATAAATTTTGAGACCTTTCATTGTTTTGAAAGATTTTTCACAAATTTTACAGAATTTGTTATCAAGAGGAGGGCCATCGTTACCAATCATTGAAATGAATGATATACAACTACGGAATTAACCATAAAGAGTAGAATGATTATATGGAAGTTGTTTAAAATGAGCAAAATATGTTTTTTATATATAAAAGATATATTTTAAGAATACTTAGTTTTTAGTTAAACTGGTCCACTTGAATGATTTTTTCACCTCCTGTATACGACTAACTTATTTTAAAATATGACAGTTGTCAGAAAATTTCTTCAAATGCAAATATTTTCCTTATTCTGATGAGAACTGGCCGAACTGCAAATTTTGTGGATCTCTCTTATTGCTATGAATTGTGAATTATTTCGGCAGTGAATAAAAATATTTTTTTCACGGTGAAAAACACTTTTTTTTCCCGATGAAAGTTTTTTTTTGACATATGTCACATGCCTCGTTTTGATCTCCTGATGGGTGTAGTAAATCAAATTCAGCAAATGTAACTGGAGCTGAAAGAATATCGACTGATTGATTGCTTCGAGTATATTGAACATTGATTTTGTATAAGAATAAGTTCATCAGCGATAGGAGTAAGGTCAAAGTAATGAATGAAGGTGTGGAAACTAATTTTGACTCGTGCGGTTCCTAATTTGAGGGGTTTATATTTAGTGACTATATATGAACTTCCCAGCTCATCGTCAGCAATAGGACTAACCTGAAAAAATGGTCTTTTGAAACTTGATTTGTGTAAAGTTTTTTAGGTAATTTAAATTTTTTGTCCTTTGGTCTTTCAAAACTTTCAAATTTTAGGACAAATTTGTCGTGCTTCGGTGCGTTTATATGCCAGTCTTTTTCTTTGTAAGGGAGAGGATGTTCGCGGTTAGCGTTCCGTTTTTCAATTACTTTTTGTTTCGATTTATTTACTTTTTCATTGAGGTGTCTATAGATTTAAACGGTCTCGTTTTTATGAGCTGCCATGTAGGCGGTTTGTACGCGAATTTTAATATTGATATTGGAAGGGTCTGATGTGGATCGATGTCCAGTTATGACATCGATAGATTTAATCCTGTTGCGGAATGTATTGACCAGACTAGGTCTACCAGACTAGAGGAGTTCGATGGCGCGTCAAAATGCGCCATCTCACAAAGTGTGAGTGGGGTTATTTGTCTGACATCAGCCATTTTAGGGGCTCATGATCAGTGAAAATTTTAAATATTCTGCCGTACAAGTCTGCCATATTTAATAGCCCACACTATTGCTAAGAGCTCCTTCTCAGTGGTAGAATAATTTTGCTCATTGAGTATAATTGGCCATTGTGAAAGGACGGCTTCTAGTAGCTTGCATCAGTCATGTAATTGAATGGCTGTTAAAAGTTTGAATATATCTGGATTGGTTCATTGGTAAGCAATGTTTTGCAATATTCAAAACAGTGTATAAACAAATAATTTTGGATGATATTTGCAGTATTATTCAGGCACATTGAAGAGGTTTCGTCAATTTGGCAAAACCTTTCATAAATCTCCGGTAATACCTTAAAAAACACTTTTATTTGTTTTGCTGTAGTTTTGATAGGAAATTTTTGTATAGCCGTTATTTTGCTGGGGTTGGAATTGATTTCATCGGTCGTTATGGCGTGTCCCAAATAGGCGATTTTCTTTTGAGAAATTCTGATGTATCCTTATGAACTTCAAAATTTGCTTCTTAATGAATTCACATATCACATCCTGGAGCGATGTTGTGAACACGATAATATCATCTAGGTGAACTGGACAAATTTCATTAACGTAATCTCTGAGGATATTATCCATAAGCGCTAAAACGTTGCTGGACTGTTCTTGAGGCCCATTGGCATCTTCAGGTGCTCGTGTGACCTCCTTCAACATTGAAAGCCGTTTTCTCAATGTCTCCTGGATCAAAATTTTCTTCATCATAGACGTATTCGTCTGGTTGATAACTAGCGTTATTTTCATCGATTATGTCTGGGGTCGAATCAGAATATTCGACAACAGGGATTATTCTATCATTGATTTCCGAAACGAATAAATAATAATTCGAAAGAATAAAAATAATTCACCTCCATACCCCATGACAGTCTTCACCAACACCATCACTACTCGACAACTATCAACAACAGAAAATAAATTGTTTCTGAAATATATTGGTTATTGTGTTGTCCAATCAAGTAAACATTTTCCGAAAACTGCAAAACGATGGGTTCATACTAATACAGTGGAGTACTTTGTGTCAAGTCTTTTCGTCAACGTCAATCGATCGTATGCCTACGAGAGTCTGCTATTCATCAGCGGAAGAGTTGAGATGAAAGGAGACGGTAAGGTGTCATTCGTAAACAAAGCTGGGGCTTTCAATCTTCTAGTTATGAGCAGAGTGGCAAGGAATTGGAAGCAGTTCGTAAACTTGGAATTGTTAGGACTGTTAGAGGCCTTCTCACCTACACCGAAAAAGAATCAAACACTTGATCACCCCACAATACGGGTGTCATCAACACAACGCATCTTACGTTCAATGTGTCCATACCCATCAAGCACTTGTTGAATATTTTCAATGATTATTAGTGTGTTTCCGTAAACATACCATTCGATTAGTACGAGCTGGAGGTGATAGCAACTGGTTCAAAATAGAATATTCCTGAAATGGAAGTTAAATTGGAAATTGAAAATATCGAACTCAGAGTTAAACGAATCATGATCAAATTGAACTGCAACTTTTGAATGCTATCGACACTCCCATACTCATCGTTCAGAAAATGGGAACTTCATATACTGCCTGCTCTCACACAAGGTGCAAAAAATGAAATATGTGACGAATGCTTTCTTGTTCCTCGAAAGCCCTCGCTATGTGATTGTATGCTTCCAATAAAATCATGATTACACTAAAGTCAATAATGATCTACAATATTCAATCATTTGAATATCACCAATATAACGCTCACTCTAAACGGCAAGAATTACCCCAAAAAAAATATACATGTAAATTTAGAAAAGAAGAATTTTTCGCAAGCTCATTTCAACTACTCACCATTGGGCCCCAACTACAAAATTACTAATCAACACAATTCTCACATCCACCTTCTTTACGAACAGAGCTTTTTTTGTTGATATAAAACTTGAAATCAAAGCATCCGACGGGTTTTCTCAAAATATTAGAGCCTATTGCATCATTGTCCACGACACTGTCATAGAACACCTCTTACTGAGCGAAATCATTAAAAAAGGAAACGAATATGTGATTATGTTAGTATCAATCGCAGAGTCAATATGAGAATAGCTGTTTTAAATATTCAAGGCTCACCGTCGAGCGAAAATCCCATCTTAAGGAAATAGCCATTAGGATTTGGAATTGAATGTAGTAACTTTTTACTACTGTCAAACACACCATTTTTCTATTTCAGTAAAGACGATCGCCGTATCGCCTGTTACTTGTAGCGAATCATTCACGGATTGAGGTATTCCTCTAGTTTTGTGGAATGTACCCAATTGGATGTCATCCTTATGGAAAATCTACAAGGAGTCGATGGCATTTATGTGCGAGGAAATCGAAAACATCTATCTAACTGAAAAATTTCACGAGTTGATTATACCTACACGCGTTGTGGATTTGGAGGGCTATGACAACGACATGGATTGTTCCCACATTCGATAACAACGAAGGTGTCTCACTCTGTATGCATCACATTCGCAACCGAACCAGCTACATTGAGTCTCCAACACCAAAATGTGGATATTTATACAAATGTCTTCATCATATGTTCCCAAAATTAAAATGTGTAATGAATTTCTATTCAGAATGTTTCATTTTTTTTATCTGAAACGATAACGAACAAACGCACGCAAAACAGTTGAAATGCACCCTGAATGCTATGCATTGTAGATTATCAATTTCTTACAAAATCTTCCGTTAGTGTCAAGGCTAACCACAAAGCCTGCCATGACGACGACCTATGTTCAATTCTCATACCGATCTTGGGGCCACGTGACTGGTATGCGATAAGGGGGCACAAGGGTGAAAGCCCGAGGTGTGAGGTAGAGTCCCAAGGAGAAACACGCTCTTTGAATTTCGATACTCATTTCATCCTTCTCTGCATCGATCACTTCGCACGTTTCTCTTTCCCACTCACTGAAGTCTCCCTGAAACACCCACGACGCACGACCTTGAAGTGGGCTCATATCGTTGTTGTACATCTATGTATTAACAAATGTTTTTAATGGATACAAAAATTCAAATTAGAACGATACTAATTTTTTTTTCTGATTTTCCTTCAGAACTTACGTTTACATCTGAATATCGTATATTTCTTTCTTCTCTCTTTCTGTTTTTTTATTTGATCAAAAATGATCTTCATCGATTATAATTGGTAAATCAGAAATTGTTTTGTTGTAAAATGACATCATCACAAATGGAGACACTGTAAATTGATATACCGAATATTGAATTGTACATTTCAGAATAAATATATATTCAAAAGAAAGATATTGAAAATTATGTGAAATTATTATTATTATTATTAATTATAATTATAATTATTATTATATTTATTATGTGAAAAATCGGTTAAAAAATACAGAGATAAAAAATTAAGTCCTCTAAAACTCGATTGAGCAATGCAGCAGATCCCGAATATTAGATGGATCAGGGAATGAAGGATTAACGTAATCCCATCCAAATCAGTAAAGATTACAAAGATAAAGAAATTAAGTCCTCTAAAACTACAAGAAACTTTTAGTTCTCAAGTTATTACCATGTTGCAGTTTGATTTTTTTAATCCATCTGTTGTGAATAATTTTTTGAAATTCCTCTCGAAATCATTTATTTGTTTGGTTATTTCCAAACAAAAATGTTTACGAGAAGTAATGAGGAGAAAATGAACTATTAAGCATATAAGAAATAAGCATATCCGTATTATCTATTATTCAAACATTTTTAAAATTTTCAGATTCCAATATTTGAAAGGCGTGCTGATGCGAAGGAGAACTTTTTAACATCTCTCATAATTGCGGCATATTATGATATACCAGAAGTATGTGTCTTTTTTGCAAATAAATTGTTCAGAGGAAATCGTATTGTGAAAGTGAGCTCAAATGAGTTGGATGCTTTCAGTTCTCCAAATTATCATACATTAGCCGATATAGGAGTTGATGTTAAAGGTTCGTAGTTTTTAATATATTTCACATCACTTTGAGTGATGAAATCATTGCGAAAGTCACTTTCTCCTACAACAAGGGTGAAATTTGGGTCGACCTGACATTAGCGCCAACACGCAGGTAAATGAATGTAAAGTGAATATGGAAGAAACAATGAGTGTTCATAGGATGATTGAATTTTGCTTGATGGGGTTACCAAAGACGAGAACGGTGATAGTAATGAATATAAGAGCAACCGACTGGGTTGGAATGGAACGGATGATTTCCGAATACCACCCAGAAAGGTTAGATACGATAAAGGATATTGACAGGGAAGCTTTACAGCTTCAGAAAACTTGAAAGAAGCGTGTAAGAGTGGAAGAGTGTAAGAGAGAAAGAAGCTCAAAGTATGAGAGATGGGAAAGAAAGGAAACGAATAGGAAATGCAAGAATTGCATGGTTGAGGGAAAGACTGGAGCGGATCCAGGATGAAAATCCATTGGAACGCTTCTATCGACTCCTCAACAAAGAGAGATCCGAGGACATGCCGCAGACGAATGTTGCGAAAGGAGATTTCACAATCACTGGGAGGTGGGGAAGGAAGTGGATAGCAAATTCTTGCTGAAAAAGTACTTCCCCAAGGATGATCCTTTGAGCGACACTCCCATCAGAATGAAGAGATTGAGACAGGCATGGCGTGAGGAGCAGCCGGCATTCTCGATCGGGGAGCTGCGAGCGGTAGCGGAAAAGCTACTCGACAGGAAGGTGACAGCATGGTAAGGAGACAACTTAGTGCAGCACAGAGGCTATAGGACGACGCCCTCTGCGGTGCTTAGTGTAATCTCAGATATGACCTCACTTCATATTGCTTCACCTTGGAGGTATGTTGATGGAGGGGGAGGGAGAACGAAAGAGTGACTGAGGTATAAATGCGAGGAGAATGAGTGGATAACCGAAAATGAAAGGACCTCCGAACAGGGCAGTGTGAATGAGGCAGAGTTGATTGCGATCGAAAGAGTGGTTAGCATGGAGTATGGAAGAGAGCATGACTGTGATTGCCATGTGACTCTGCCATGGCTGTGGCGAGTGGAAAATAACAGGGTTGCGATTATTCAACGAATGATTGAGAAAATAAAGAAAAGGGGGCACGTACCCAGATAGTCTGGCGGAGGGAACATCGGGAAGGGATCACAGGTAATAAAAAAGCCCACGAGGAGGCGACAAAAGAAATGGATAGAGAAAGTGTGACATGGAACGTGGAGAGAATGGATAGAGAAAATGAGGAGAGAAAGAGGAGAATGGCAACGAGAGTGGGAGAGTGGTAGATAAGCTGGGCATGAATTGTTGGAGCTGTCGCGCAATTGCTCACAAGGCATGGCAATTTTCCGGGATATGTGGCGAATAATGTGGTGAAGGATGTGAGAGACGAATAATGGTGAGCTGCTGGCTTATTGAGGTGATAGTGGAACAAATGAAATTGATACGCCACTGAGAGGTGGTAGTGGCAAAATAAGTAGTGGCAAAATAAGTAGGTACAGATTCATTCATTCAGGACAGTGAGTTGCTTTATGTAGAAAACTCCGTCGAAATATTTGTAAGGTTTTTCATGGGCTATATTATATTATATTCGTATTATGAATTTGTACTGCTGTTTGATATGTTCTTAGTCCCTAGAGTAAAAATTGTAATAAGAAAAATTGTTATTAGTTTATTTTTGCGATTATATGTCTGAGAGAGCCGACCTGCAAGAATTCGTGCCAACCAGCAAGGTCTATTTTCGATTTTACGAGAAATTTGAAATTTTTTTATACTAAAACGGTGAGAGTTGATTTTTTTTGTCGAAAATAATAAAACTGATCTGGATTCATATATGAGAGATCTGACCTGCAAGAATTTCTGCCGACCTGCATGAAACTCATAGATGGGGGTTGGAAAATATTTCTGTTGACAATGAATAATCTGGTCGAGATGCATATCTGACAAACCCGACCTGCAAGAATTTCTGCAGACCTGCAAAATTACGAGGTCAAGATCCATATCTGGTTGAACTGACTAGCAAAATGTATTTCCAATATTTTGAAAATCATGAAACTTTTAGGTGGGGATTGGAAAATTTACCTGTCGAACTGGTCAAGATTCATTTGGCTGACCTGACCTGCAAAATATATTTTCAATTTTTCAAGAATTGTGAAACTATTGGGTTGGTGTTGGGAAACCTGGTCAAGATTTATTTGGCTGACCCAACCTGCAAGAATTTGTGCCGACCCTGCAAGAATTTCTGCCGTGCAGAATGTATTTTCAATTTTTCGACAATTGTGAAACTATTGGTCAATATTTATTTGGTCAATATTCATTTGGCTCACCTGACCTGCAAAAATTTCCGCCGACTTACAAAGTTTATTTTCACTTTTATGAGAAATGTGAAGTATTGACATTTTTTTCGATCAACCTGGTCGAGATTCAATCTGGGAAATCCGACCTGCATAAATTTCTAATTACCTGCAAATTCACTTGGATTTTTTTTCAGTGAATCATCATTACATCCGAAAAACCAATGACAGTATTCCTTTCAAATTATTTGATGACCTTAATCGAAACGTAGCAATGTTAACACTTTTTCCTACAATAACTTGTGAAATGGTAAGCAAAAGTTACTTTCAAATAATGGATATGTTCTTCACATAACTATAACTATCTGCATGAGCTAAACTAGTTAGTTAGTTAGTATATTATACTATTAAATTATTATATCATTTATTATAAAATTACCATCGACTCACTTAAATATCGTTAATCGAATGATGAACCGCTTAACAAACTATTGATGAAAAAAGATAGTTCCATTTTCAAACAAACGGCACCTACACAGTACTTCTAGTGTAACTTTCCAAATGAATTGAAAGTAATGCCAAGAATATATTCACTTCCATCCAGTAACACTCAGGTTACAGAAACTGGTTGGACCTTCGGAATTCATGAAGGGATACATGGGTAGATTGTTGTACTCACTTTCAACGGCCTGGTCGGAAGCGACTTTGCCGAAACTGTTGACGGTTTCAGACCATAACACCTAGCTGTAGGATTTGAAGAGACTTATCCACTACAACTCCGTTGGGAATTATTCATTTTGGGAACTGTACTAGTTCATCCACAGAACTCAGTTCAGGTGAAGGTTTAAACCTTGTGGTTTAGACGGACAAATGAACCCAGCTTCTTAACGAAGCCGATTAGTTTGTATGAGTGGTCTTCCAGGTCAGATGGTAAGATTACGTATCTGCCGAACTCTAAGAACCTGATTCGGTACCCAGCGGGGCAGGAACAAAGTATATGCTCTGCTGTTTCATCATTTTCCAAACAGAGGCGACAAACACTGTCTTCCGACAATCCAAGTCTCTACATATGATGATTCAAATTACAGTGACCAGTAAGAATGCTTGTTAGATATTGTAGTTCATCCCTACTGTAGTCCAACAATTGTTTGGTATCAAGCTTTGAAGAGTAGATAAACGTCTTGGAGTGAGCCAATCCTGGAAGATTCTGTCAGAAGTTCATAAATCTTCTTGCCAAAGCCTAAAACGATGCCAATGACAGGTCCGATGAAGCGCTTGCAGCACCTTCCCTTGCATGAGAGTCAGCAGCTTCATTACCTTCCAGGCCAGTATGGCCAGGAATCTAGACCAGAGACCATTTGTTCAGTCTTCCTATCAAGAAGAGTCATTTTTGGCAATTTGCTACCAATTTAGACGATGCTCGGTAGGAGCCAAGGGCTTCCAACACCGCTTGAGTTTAGATTTATTCAATAGTACTTTATATGGCACTTTGTAGTTGACAGTTGGAGGCATAAAGTCAGAGGTGATTTTGACTTCCAGTGTTAATCAACAGTCTGTTGCACTCTGCATTTGCACTATGCAGTCCATCTAGCCTTACTCTCCAGAAAAAACTGCCATCAGTACCACACCGCTGACGGTGTTGTACTGATGACACCAAGCCTGTCTCCGAAAGCCATAGAGCTTCGCTTGGGTCATTTTCTGTAAAGCCTTTGGCCACCAAGCAACTCCACCATAAGTGATCATTGGTCTGGCAATTATCTCATAAATGCAATGGGACCTAAACTCTAAGTTTTACCACAAATCCTTCGACATGTCCATAGAGACAGTCTGGCTTTGTGTGAAACTTTTTTCAAGTGAGCGTTCCAGGTGAGTCTTTTATCAAGGACAATGTCAAAATATTTCAGGAAAATTGGCGTTAGATCGTCCATGAAAAACATGCTTTGGAAGAGATTACAAGCTACAAGCTATTACAAGTCACTCAAGTGACTCGTTTGAGTTGAGTGACTCAGTTCAGCCTCACTTCAGATTTTCTCTTTCGTCAAAGTTACCAATTTTTGGGAGCCATTCACCTTCTACCGCACTACTCATTTCTGGTTCTTACACTGTCTGCTCTGAATACTCGTATCTAACACTGTGAGGGTAACCATGAATGGTAGGATCAGAAAAGGAAATCGGAGAAAGATTTTTTAATAGATGGGAATGAGGATAGGACATGATTGGGGCTGTACCACCATAGACGGCTGTTGGTGGTACATCGTCGAGGAAATCACAGTGTGCGAGTAGTCATAAATTGGCTATTAGTTAGGTCTTCGCAATATATTTTCGGGTTTCAACATTTTTCCTATTCATGAATCATGCACAAGCCTCTTCAGAGGATTATTCCATATGAACTTCTATCATCACAATAGGATAGACAAATAATTATTTTGCAACGATGAGAATGTGTACTTACTTCTATTAATAAAAAATATTTCAGAAAATTTTCTGGGTATCAAACGAACAATCATATTTTCATTCCAAGGAAATCACACTGTGTTATCACACTGTATTATCCTCTAGAACACAATATTTATTTTACAGCTGAATTCGTTTTTGGAATGTTCTCTCGAGGGAATAGTGATTCAAAGTTATGGAAGTGGAAATATTCCGTCCAAAAGGAATGACTTACTTTCAGTTTTTAAAAAAGCTGTAGAAAAAGAAATGCTGATAGTCAACATTACACAATGTTCACGAGGATCTGTTCATGCTTCATATGAACCAGGAAAGGTAAGTTTCATTTCTGTAAATTTTATAATTTCCAATAGTTGAAAAAAAGCAAATGCGCCACTGGTATCAATGAAGTCGCCCCGGAACACAGAGTAATACAGCTGTTTCAGCCTATTGGGCATCGTCTGTATCGGGCAGGCGGTCCTCGATTGAAGACAAAATGTGAATACCAAGAAAAGTTCCTAATAAATTTTATAAGACTTACAATTTTGAAAACTCATGCTAAATTAGTCTTCATCACTCTCTCACCAGAATGGTTCAATGGTAACTAGCTAGTTCAAGCTCACTGAGATAATAGGTCTTACTTTTCACTTCACTACTCAATTATAAATTTGTTTTCAAGTAGTTATCAACTCATAATAAATAAGCAGTATTGAAAATCAAATTTGAAATGATATAAAATTCAAAAAGCATTTGTGAAAAATGTGAATCGTCAAAAGTAAACAAATTTTTTTATTTTCATTTCACCAACTGTTTTATGATTCATACCTTGTTTATTCATTGAATAATATTTCAGGTTTTTTTTTCAATTTGTTTTTCATTTTTGCTTATAATAATTTTTTAATCTTATTTTTTTTCAGCTTTCATTAATATTTTAATTTCATTTGTTTGGTTAT
>WOGN01005906.1:0-10690 GCA_015342105.1 Leptinotarsa texana
ATAGGACTAGAAAAGAGAGTCGAAAAACAGATAGCGCTTCTCAAAAATCAAGATCGCCGAGACAGGGTTGCCACATCTACAATTTCCGTGAAACCACGGACTGTTGATGGACAGTCGTCTTGGTCCATGTACCGCCGCCAATTCGAGGCTGCGGCAACGACAAATGGATGGAGCCGGTAAATTATACATGTTCAAACTGAACATTATTAGCAAATGCTTGTGCTTCGTGACATTGAAAACATTACCTTGAACTCTTTCATGGTTATATTGATGACGATGACCAAAAAATAGATTTGTAGAAATGCCTAGAACACTCAATAATTAGCATTGCATATACTGACAATCTGTCATGCCGATAAATTTGACAGAGACACTTTGGAATATTGAATTTTTGATCAAGTGGTAAAGCCCTTGAATATGGTGGGATATAATGTGGTGATTGGAAAGTTATTTAGATGGATACGATATCAATCCCCAGCATTTTATGCACCTTATATTCGCCCTTCACACGTTACAATTTCAATTAATATCTCAGCAGTTACCGCGAAATCAAAACGAAACTATTGAGCGATAAATGGAATTAACGGCCTGGCGAATCGATGCAATACCCATAATGAAGAAGGATTGTAATGGCGTCAGTTTTGTTCAAAGTAGTTCATATTCTGAAGATAGAAGTCTAACTTTTATTTTGTTCTGTTTTGATTGTTGGAAAAAACTTTTATTGTTGCGTTTTGAAATCAGACAATTAGGATGAAAGTAGTATACATCATAGTACAATTCCATAATACTAGAAACTAAATTCTCAGAAGTATTATTGCATTAAAACGAGAATTTAGAGCCTAATATTTTGGAATTGAAGAATAAACACATATATAACATACATTTTATTGTTTTCATATTCTCAGATGAATATAATGAATATTTAGCAAAAATCTTTTCAGCTATATTGACTTTTGATGACATCGGATATTTTTTCACCGATCATCATACAAGTTGCACTGGGAGGTGCAGATACCGTGAGAGGAAATACGCTAGCATCAGCAACTCTCAATTTTTTCACACCGAAAACTTCCAAATTACTATTTACCACTCCTTTTTTACGATCAGCACCCATGCGACAACTACCAGAGGTGTGGTATCCCGAAGAACTAGTGTATCTCAAAAAGCAGTACCAGTAATCTTTCGACATGAACTTGTGATTGCGACACTGAGGTAATGGACTACCTATATATTTTAAACCAAATCTTCTGAAAGATGGAGTATCCATCAAACTGAATGCCCGCTTAATGCCATCGTACATCACAGCAATATCTTTATTCTCAGGGTCGGAAAGGAGTTTCAAATCTATCAGAGGATATTCATACGGACTGTTGCTCTGAAGTTTGACGGTACCTCTGGATTGGGGATTCACAAACAACATCGTCATTTGTATGGCATTTGTATCATTGCCCCAAGTTGTATAATAGGTATCGTTTTCCCAGTTGGTGATCTTCGGTTCCAGAGAAGAACGAGAAGTTGGCAGGCAATATAGCATAAAATCTGCAAGGTTAGAGTCTTTATTCACTTCTGATTTATACCATGCTACTCCATGAGAAGGAGCTCCTGTAGTAAGTGTTCCAACCCCATGTAAGTAATCTTCAATTTTGTCTTCAAGTGTTTGCGTGGGAATGTAAAGATTTGATGAATATGAAAAAAGGAGGGACTGATTTATAATATCGTCAGTTAATTCACTGCCCACCCCTTCTAGATCTTCAATTACATCTATACCTTTTTCTTTCAAATGTTTTTTTGGGCCCACACCGGACAGCATGAGAATATGAGGGCTAGCGAAAACTCCCGCAGAAAGTATAACTTCTTTTTTCGCTTCAACAAAATAAATCTTTCCGTGTCTGGTGAATGTGACACCTTTGGCGGTATTAGTACCTTTATCTATCTCTACTCTAGTTACGAAACTCTCTGTCAGTACTTGAAGGTTTCTTCGACTTGAGACGGGCCTTACAAAAGCTGCACCTGTATCGAACCTTCTACCATGTTTATTGTAATATTGATAAACCGAAGCAACATGATGATCAGGTCCATTGTAATCAGAGATGTTGAATCCTAATTGTTTGTTGGCTTCTAAGAAAACACCACTAAGTTCGTCTACTCTACCTTGCACCACATTCAGAGGTCCATTAGTACCATGGGAGTCCTTATCGTACGTTGTCCAAGGGTTGGTGTGAACAAAGTGCTCAGATTTTTTATATAGAGGTAATACTTTGGAATATGACCACGAAGGATCTTTCAAGATTTCGGCCCATTTGTTCAGTGCTGGGGGATCTGCACGGCCGTATATTCCTCCATTGATTAAAGTAGTGCCTCCCATTCCTTTTCCTAATGAGGTTCTGCACCTTTGATCAACCATTCCTGAAATTTTATAAGTTATGCATATATACCTTGAACTGGAAATTGTTTAAAGAAGAATAAGAGAACTTTTGAGGAATCTAAAGGTGAAATGAGAAAATGGTGATATCAGAGTCCAAAAACGTTTTAATCCTGACCCAATACCTTCTCTTCAGATCTCTATAGTGGTACCAATCTCGTTCATGAATGCGGAATTTCCATTCTTCTGATCTAGAAGAGAACACATGAGTAAGAAGTGGTGAAGACTACCTTTCTTACACAGACAAGGAATTTAAATCCCGGATGACAGGAGAATAGGATACGCTCGATTGCTTTCACTTTCCTTCATTGTGAATAACTAATACCTATGTCATGAAGTTTTTCCTATCCGTGAAAAGAAGAAAAAAAAGAAATAAAGCGATTTATTTCCACCAGGAGTACTCAGTTACAGGAAATGCTATTATTACGGAGAATATATGGAATGAATATTAAAAATAATGGAATATGGAAATGTATAAAAGTAAATGCTACCACAAAGTATATATAAAACATGACAAAAATATTATTTATAGTATTATTGAAAGTGATTGTGGATACATGATACCAATGCGTCGAAATAAATATCAAAATGTTCACAGGTTTTATTGAAGCTACTGCATATAAAATTCAATGGTGATCGTAGCATAACATTTGTGCGTGATGATTCGCAATATAACTTCAGATTCTGTAGACCTTCACTTCTTGGTACTAAGAAATCGATTTCGGGTAAAAGAACCGTACTGTCAATATTGTTGTTTAGTAATTTATGCAGGAATTTTATACCAAGGATAACCCTCCTATTTTCCAAACACGTCATATCAAATCGTGTCAACAAAATGTTATGATCGATGTCTCTCGTGGGGTATTGACCATCAACTTTCAGACATACGTAGTTTAGGAACTCAATTGATGTTTTTTGGTAGAAATCCCTGCTTAAAGTTAGAACAGTTCAGGTGTTTCTGTTGCTATCCGATAATGTTATGTTACTTGAGGAAAAGATATGTCAAGAACGTATTCTAATACATACCACAAGCCTTCGTGGCTATATTCGTACTTACTTATGATTACGTAACACCAGAAAATGTCTACTTCAACTATCCAGATTCAATTCGATGTCAAAAATATAAAATGCTATTATAAGTGTACCTTCACTTCCAAAATAAATTTACCTTGGCAAGCTCCGGTTTGTGGTACGCTCATAAAGCCCCAGTTGTACTCCGAAAGGGTGGATTGATAAAGGTAAGTGAGGAACTGAAGCAAACTGTAGTCTGGCCATCGCCCAGCTTCCAATACCAATACTGTGAAATCTTTCCTTTCTGATAATCTTCTAGCTATAACAGCTCCCGTTGTTCCTCCCCCCACGATAATGAAGTCGAAAGAACCATATTCTATAAGGAAATATTTTCATTAGATAGAGAGAAATTGAATCTGAAACTCCCGTATTATTCTCTTACGGTTTTCAATGGATAAATAGTGAGAAAACAATTTCAAAAACAAGTTTCTATTCGATTGCTCTGAAAATGAATGTCAACTAGGTCAAGTTACATACTCTGTCTATTCAAAAAATGAGGTGAAATTTAATTTTTCATATGTGAGGGGGATAGTCCCCCCCTCTCACATATGAGGGGGACTACTTTCCGGTATGTCTTTGAAGCTCTTTCAGCGATTCGGTTTTATCTCCTCAATCGTCGCAAAACTCGTCCTTTCATGAGTATATTCAATCTTGGGAGGTAGAAAAAAGTCGCAGGGGGGCAAATCTGGTGGATACGGTGGCTGAGGCATGTTTGAGAACTTTCACATAACATTTGATGCAAATTCTTTGATCCATTTTTGTCGATAGCGGAAAATCGGCGAGCACGCAAAAAAAGTCTAACTTTTATGCCTCTCACCAACAAACTAAACAGGCTAAATAGCTTAGACTGTGAACATATGTATGAGATGAGTATACCAACATAAAAAACCGCTAATCGAATGTACACAGTCTGCAAAATTTGAACATTCACTTCATTTTTTGGACAGTCCACTTATATTATTCTTGGAATATGCGATGGATCGTCGATACTTGATAAAAATTCATGACGTATTCAACATTTCAGTGTGAAATTTTCACTGGACAATTCAGAAAACCGCAACACCTGTTTCGCCAATGGCTACGTCAGAAATTTACATACTTGAACCTGAACGTTCATACTTACATCTGAAACTATTGAGGAACTGAGGAAACTATTGTTAAACACGTGTTGCGTTTCAGTAAACTGTTTAGTGAAAATCTCACGATGAAGTGCTACTTGAATATATTGTAATTTTGTGAATTTTCATAGGAGTATATCGCGACAAACTTCCATATCATATAAATAGTGTTATGTAATAAAGTAACGGGTTTGATTTGAGGTTTTGGCTTTCTACTTCTCCATCGTTATAAAAAAAATGTGGAAATCTTCTGAAGAAATGAATAAAGCATTTAATTTCGAAATAAATTTTATAAAAAGATGTGTAGATCATGCGAAAATGTAACTTTCAGACACAAACTGGAAGAAACATCTCTTTCGAAAAAACTATTTTCATACAAACATTGAATTAAACGGTGGAAAAATACTTTAAAAACAACTACTTTTATATGGACAGTGAATTATTCAAAAAACACTTTTTCCTATTCAGTTTTTACTCAAAACATTTTTTATGGAATTGAATCAGATATCATTCACAGGGTTGCTACACAATAAGATATATGGCGGACTTCCGATATTTCGAATGTTGGATGTTATTGCTTTCTCAGCACCAATCTAGATGGCACTCAATTCATTCATATAATCGTATTTACAATAAATTCACTTAATGCCAGATCCAAATTTCGCCTATCAAGATGTAACTTGAACTAAACGTAATTTATTTGAAATAATGTGGAAAGCTTTTATATCATATAAATTGTGTTAATGTAATAAATTGAAGGGTTTTATTCAATTTGTTTCTTCTTCTAAGTGCTTAGTACTTGGTATAACAAAAAGTAATCATTTGTAATGCATTTTGTTTTATGTTTATTCTTCAATAAATATTTTGTAATCTATCAATTTTGATATTGTTGGCTTCAAAAAGGTCAACGAGAACTTGTGATACATTTTTAGAATTTGTTCAGTGAGGTAACTTCAAAAATTGGAAAAAAAGATAAATTTCATTTAAATAAAAACGGTGATACCATCCTTCATAATATTCAATTATTTTAGTAAAGGAAATTGAAATATAAACTTAATCTGTCTCGAGAATTTTCAATAATATTACCCAAACAAATGTATACTCCATCTAATGTACGTATGGATATCAAACAGCGTTTCAAAAATGGAACATACACATTTCAATACAATTATATGTTTTTTATTCTGAAATACATCATCAGCTCTGTCATTTTTTTTCATTTATTAAATTTTCATTTTGTTGGGGTTCAAATATTGTATCTCCATGTATGATTAATCTATGCCAATAATTATAGAAGTTCCTTAATGAATTCTATAATTATTATCATGGGTAGTGTTATCGATTTTCATCAAGTAACGGAGCAGAGTATTCTAATTCATGTATGATACTTCGATGAATAATAAATAAAAGAAAAACACTTGTGATGTTCGATGTTCAAATCATGGTATTTGTGTTGGTTAATGACATGATCTCCAGGTTGAGCAGCAATTGAGAATTATTGTTTACGATTACCTGTGACTCTGTCATCAGTTGGTTTATACATGTTGGCATTGGTGAGTGGTTCATAGGTTGTGGCATTAGAAAATCCTTCCTCTATTAGTTTCGCTAACCGTTTCACTTCATCTGAAAAGAAAAAAGTCAAACAACGTAGTATTCAGTTACAAAATTAATTTTAACAGAAATCAAAAATTTACAATTCGTACGTTCTATTACCCAATAATTTCTTTATGTAGGAAAATATTATTGAGTCTTCATTGAAAAGAAGCTGTTTCACGATATCCAACTCATAAGCTTCTGAGTTACTGTTCTAAAAGTGACACTACTTTTGTTGTTTCGTGATGAGAAAAAATACTGTTCAAGCGAAGCAATGGCTTGAAAAGTGTTACAAATACTACGCTCCATCAGAAACAACAATTAAACGTTGATGCAATGATGCAGAACGCAGTGGAAATCCAAATGAGGCAGTTACACCAGAAAACAACAAAATTCCACAAAATTGTTTTGAATAATCGAAAAGTGAAATTGCGTTAGTGAGCTGACATTGTAACAATATCAAATGAACGTGTTGGCTTTATATTTCATGAGAATTTGATTACGAAAAAGCTCTGTTCGAAGTGGGTGCCGCGCAAGCTCACTGTTGACCTAAAACCAAAACGTCTTGAAGATTCTAAGCAGAGTTTGGGCATGTTTGAATATAACAAACCGGAATTTCTGCATCGATATATGACAATGGATAAAGCATGGATCCATGACTTCACTTCGGAATCAAAGCGATCGTCATCTGAGTGGGAAGTAACTGGTAAACCTCGTCCAAAGAGCTCGAAATCTGATGAAAAGGTTATGGCCTCGGTATTTCGAGATGTGCGTGGTGTAATACCTATTCATCGACTATCTTGAGAAATACCATATATAGTTATTGTAGTGTTTGAAGGCCGACATTGCAAAGAAAGGACTGCATAAGGCAAGGAAAAAAGTTTTATTTCATCAAAGCAACGCACTGTGTCACAAATCAATCAAGATGATGACAAAACTACATGAATTGAACTTAGAAATGCTCCTAGATCCACCATATAATCCAGATTTGGGTCTCAGCGACTACTGGCTGTTTGCAGACATCAAATTGCTCAGTTGCCAATTTCAAACAAAAAAACGCCGGTGACTTTTCAGCCCAGAGGATACGATTTACTATTATCATATCAATTTGAAAAAATTAACGAATACCAAAAAATTTATAGATATCAATTCATTTTCAAAATCAGGATTTCGTCACAATAAAGTTTCACGTGGATACGTTATGGATATTCATCAAATATCGGCCATTTCCATCACAGGGACAACTATCATCATTAAAGAGAAAAAAATCAAGCTGGTAGGCTATTGTCGAAAAGAAACTAAAATATTTTCGTCGTTTACTGATATGATCAGTGGTATGCGCGTTGACCGCGAGTACGAAGGTTATATCTTGAATCCTGAGAAGTGACACGCGGATTTTTTTATTCATGATGATGGATGAACATACAAGTAAAGCTCATAACTGGTGTTTGGGTTACAACACATTGAGAATATAAATATCCATCAGCCAGAATTCAAAATGAAATGTAAAATTATCGATGAAAACTAATAGGTGCTTCCGAATAAATCAAATGCTTGGTAGCTAGTAGAAATACCATGAAACATTTCAAATAAATCCAAAGAAAGTGGGAGCTCTAAAAATGCGATAATGTCAATATTTGAAACTGGGATCGACTCAAAAGTAAATATCAATAAAGTAAATATACCTTCTAATGGAATGAGATATATCTTGCTAGACTTTGTTATCTTCTCAAGTAATATGTACTTTGTTTGCGAAGCCGCTAACAAGTCTGGAGAACAGAGAAGGAAACACATTGTGATACTGATTAATATAATCAGTGAGGAGTATGCCGGTTTTGAAGAGCAATTGAAATGGAGGATCCAGTGACATTGTGCAACCCGTGGTAGATGATGAATGATACCTGATCTTATTAGGTATGACCAGCAGACTTCTGAGATATTAGACCTTCTTCCAGAGTACATAACCTCACATCCATGTATAACGACAACCCTTTGCAACATACTCGTGTGAACTGGATAAACTAATATACAATATAAACTAGTCACAGTGTACACTGATACAGTATACTATAAACAAATTTACAACATATTGAGGTGGTATCGGTAGACCTTCTGAAGATTATGGAAAAGTTCGATATTTCTGTCATACAAGAACTCTGCATCTACAGGAGAAAAACATTGTACTTTTCTCACAATAGTTAGGAATTGCCATCAACTAGGAGACAATGCACGATCTGGAAAAACAGTGATATTGATATACAAATGAAACTGGAGAGCATTTACTACAATTTACTGAGGAATACAAGTTAAACATTTTGAACGAGGAGAACGGAGCTAACACTAGACATGAACGTAATAGGTGTGACATAAGATATTCATTTATGAGTAACTTTGTCCTGAAATGAACTCTGTCTGATGAAACAAAAATGATTGCAATCACGATAATACCTTATTGAAACTCCCAGAAAATAAACTGTGAGGCCTAGAATGGAACGACATTCTATAAATGTCTTCAACGGTGTAAGCAATAAATCGGGTGTATGTACCGATACAAAAGTTCCCTTACTAAATCGAAGAAAGACCCTCCGGAGGAGATATTGCAGGTAGGTGGAATATAAGTATGCACTAGACCCTATAACCAATTTTTGATGGGACATCAGACTAACAGACCAACTACACCGAAATCAATATACATAGGTACGATATCTAAATGGGAACGATTTTATGTCACGTTAAAGAAAAAATAGAATGTATTTACAAGATAAGGAAGCACCTAGAATCAATCATTCAGGCATCGAGAAGATCCAAGCCGCAGCTGGATATACTACATGGTCAGTGGAAGATTGCTATACGTTCCATTTTGGGACAACCACTGATGGCGCGGGTAGTGTAAGGCTTTCTTCAAGGAGGAGGTTTTACTTTTATTACTATAGAAACCTGAAATAAAGTAGTTACTACGTTTTCTGTAGCATAATCGGTAAAAGTACTAATGTATGCTCCTCCTCCTACATGGCAAATATAACATGGGATTTTTACTGAGTATTATGTATGTTTGTGAATAATTTTCGAAAAATCAGTGCCATGATTAGTGGTGAATATGTTGAACCTCTTCTTTTTCAATATTTTCTGGAAAACTGTTTTCAAAGAGCTGCTCGATTCATCAATAGGCAAACGATATCCAACTATCAAACCCATTTTATTCATTCAGCAGTTCTATAGCTAGCTATCACCTTGAGAAGATCTAGCTTCATATTATACCATCTTATAGAGGTATAGAGGCTGCTTTCTGTAGCTTCAAAATGAAAACTTTCTGCAAGACTACTGCAGAATGCTCCAATAATAGCAGCATTATAATAAATAGTGCGTTGCTTTCATGTGATGACTCCTTCGTTACGCAATAAGCAATATACCTACCTATAACCCTATTTCAATCTGATAAGGCTTCGATAGATTGTTAATAAAGTACTGCCTTCTGCTTCCCAACTTCCATTAGATTCATGCCGCTATGTCAAGAATTTTCTGTATTTGAGAATTCAAGTTGAATTTATTATCGAACGTCACTTTTGAAAATGTTTGTCTTCCACAAATTCCAGTTTCTAACTTTGATAATGATTTACTTCAGAAGGTCTGTAATATATTGAACAAGATGTTTGAAAACCAGAGCCTAAATAGAATGTTATTAATGGATATTAGGAAGAGAGTAATGCTATGAGTCGATCCTTGAAACAGGCCATATAATAAGCTTCAAAAACACCAAAATATGCTTCATCCAAGCTTATCACTGAAATATATATCAAATTACCCTATCTATCGTTCATTTCCTATCTCACTGTTAGTGAGATAGGATATTGTATTTTGTTGTTTCGTTTCTATAGTATTCTACTTCATGGTATTAATTGAATTAATTTGATCTTATAGAAACACTTTTAACACACACAACAGAAGTGAAACATCGTCTTTCGCCAAGTGTAGCATTAGGGACCTTTTTTACATAAAAAAATCTAACGTTGTTTTCTGCACGTCAATATCAAATAATTTTTTTCGAAGAAATGTGTCCAATTATTACTTACTTGTTATTTACCACCCAAAATAACTTTCTGTAAAAATATTATCTAGTTTTTTTGTACGGCAAAATTGGTACACATAATGAGCATAATGAGTAATCGTGTGATAAAAACAAAGCGAAACGTACTAATGAGCCCCATGTCAAAATAAAAATTATGGAAATTCTAGAAATAATTGGATACGACAAACTTCAGATTCATAGTGGCAATTAAGCTAGAAAACTCCTTATTCTTTCCGTAACTACTTTGATTCAGTTTGTTTTGTTACTTAATTTCGTTTACATATAACTTTCATTTTATACTTTTGTGTTAACTCATTTTTGAAACCGATTAAGTTTTTCAAAATTACTTTTAATTTTTTATTCCTATGTCCCAATTTGCTGTTCGATATTTTTGTCACACAAATGTGTCTAGTTGAAGTT
>WOGN01005907.1:0-12813 GCA_015342105.1 Leptinotarsa texana
TGTAAGTTTTTGGTGAAAAAATAAAATCCACAGAATGTTGATGCTACATTACGTTATCAGTTTTACACATAAATCAATAAAATTTGTTGTGGTGCCTAGCCCGGTTGGTCTGTTCTTAAAATTTGTAAACTTTTAAAAACTAGGTACTGATGATCTTTAGCAATTTTTGAGCCATGTACATCATCACCACTTATTTGTTTTTTGCAACGTCAATTCACCCGTAGATAGCACCCGTATTTCTAACTTTTTTGGTTTCAAAAGAGTTTTTTTTTTCATTTCCTGGTAACCACATGAGTAAAAAAATAAGGGGTATGGTCAGATTCCATTTTTTACGAGCTTTTCAATGAGCCTATACACGAAATAGGTTTGCATTTGAAAAAAAAAGTTGGGAAGGGTTTTCAGCTAAAGGATTGAAAAATATATTTCATTTCATTGCCAAAAAATGCGTACAACGTGAAATCAACTAACGTGTTTCAGCGTTTCTTCCTAAAATACTGATTAAAAAGATATTAATTTTATTCAGGACTTTTGCGCACCCCTGTATACCGCTGAACAGTAGAGAATTTTGTGCTTTATACATTGATGCTATTAATTTTTTCCAAATTTTAAACGGACTGTTCATTGTTCCGGTGATTTTAGCCTCAAAGATGAACCTCGGTTTTTGATGATTTAAAACATATTGGTAAAGTCTAAGAGCACGGAATTCGATGAAGTCGACGATGATCGTTCCCGAAAACCTATTTTTTATGCTGACGGATTTAATCGACTTTTGTGCACTGATTCAAATGACGCTTACTTCCATTGAATTAAATGAGTATTCAATGGTATATTACAGTTCAAAGTAGACTCTTAAAAACGGTTAAATTTTCTGGAACAACTTGATATTCACTAATAAATTCACTAAAAAAAATAACAAAATAATAGCAAAAACTGTGTTTTTTATTCAAATCGAATCTTATGTTAATTCTGGGACACTTGAAAAACTCGGGTATCAATCGATCTACTTTATCGCAAATACTATTCGTGTGGAAGAACGAAATATAGTTTTGACGATTTTCTCACCGTTCCTCTCTCATTAAATCCACCTTCAGGGTAGCTTTTGAAATCGTTCCTAGTTCTCCCCTTTCAGAACATTCTTTTCACCAAAGGTAGCACCAGCTGCAACGAATTGTCGATATCGACAAACGAATATTCCCAAACACAACAAAGTCCCACCCTACACCTATTAATTGGCTGGAGAGACACCGTCAACGAAAACAAAATTCCACAATAGTTCTATTTGAACAGTATCGCTTCCAGTATTGTCCATCGAAATTAATGTCCCGAACTGAAAAGAATTAGTAATAAAGAAGGATGGACCGTAAGCAAATATTTAGTTAGGAAGAAGTCGTACAAAAGCCCGTCCGAACCCAGAATGAATAGACCATTCATATGAACTTGCTGCAAGGTTTCAAAAATATAAAAACCGAACTTTGCATATGAATGCGTATTATATATCCTGTAAACGTCAAATTTCAAATGGGTTTTCCACCCTAAATGGCAATATAAAGGCATATCATAACACATTGTGTTACTCTGTTTGTGTAAGTGGGGGTCCATGCATTATTCATATCATATTCAGATCATCTACGGCGGCCCTGATCGACAAGTGACAGTCTACAGCTGCCGTTTCACGGCTATGCGGACTTTGGAGTGTTTTCATATGCACTTCTCCTGTCTCACTACTGTATATTATTTTTTTTAATTCAACTCAAAGGTCTTTTGTACAACCAAAAACTCTGAAATAATATAAGAGTTGTAACAGATGTTTCCTAGGTGCAAGTTCGCGGATGTCACATTTGGTGAGTCATAATTTTAATTGTGTTTCGAGAATCGACGATATTGGAAAAGTCAAAAAGCCTTTCCACGTTTATTTGATCGAATTCGTCCGAAAACGGCAGGTGAATGAAATATCAGGATATGTAGATGATATTTGGGAGCGAATAAATTCATAGTTTGTGATATATCGGACCACGATGCGGTTTTTGCAGATCTTGGAATTTCAAAGCCGGAACCTGACATGAAATACTGTAGAATTTTTAAAAATATTGATATGAATAAGGTTTGCTCCGAACTAATGAAAATGAATTCGCATAGAATATACTATACTAAAAATGTAGATGAAAAATTGAAAATACTTAATGAATCTATCCAGTAATTGATCGTCATGCCCCAATACGGTTAGAAAATTATCTCAGAAAATTAATGAACCTCAGAGACAAAGCCAAACTGAAATACAAGCAAACTAAATCAGATGATAATTTTCGTCATTATAAAAATCTCCGAAACATTACCAACACTTCTATAAATCATGAAAAAAAAAATTATTTCAATCGTGTTCGTGCCAATAAAGACCAGAAGCAACTATAGAAAGAGCTGAGAAACCTGAATGTTACAAACAGAAAACCTTACGTTGCAATCACAGAAAATTTGAATGAAGGCAATCAGATACACTCCCATTTTGTAAACAGTATCCCAAATTTCAATAATGACAACAAAGAACTTATTGAATTTTATAATAACAACTTATCCCCGAATATGGACGGAAATAATTTCAAATTTCACCTTGTAACTGAAGAAGACGTAAATACAGTAAATTGCTCGAAAACTAATGCAACTGGAGTAGATAGTATTTATATGACAATGATAAATATATGCTTTCCGATAATAAAAAATGCTTCATTACATATAGTCAAGAGCTGTATATTCCTGAAAATTTTTTCATAACTCAATGGAAAATTGCATACCTGTCCCCAAAACATCTGATATTTTAGACTACAAAGATCTCCGAACCATAAGTATTCTACCCACCATGTCTAAGTTATTGGAACGCATTTTGAACAAACAAAACAGGGAATATATAAGTAACTTTAATCTAATGCTGCATAGCTACATAGCTGTACAGCAGCTTTGCTTAAAATAACGGATGACATATTGGCAGCAACAGATACAGGAGACATCTTACTGGACTATAATAAAGCATTCGACTCATTGAATTCAGAAATATTTATATCTATGCGCAATTACATGATATTCTCTAAAACAGTAGTTAAGATGATGCAAATCATATTTCACAAATAGACATCAAATGATGAAACTCGAAGGCAAACTATCTGAATCGGTGAGATTATTGCGCGATGTTCCGCAAGTATCTATACTTGGGCCCTTGCCTTTTAGTTTATATACCTCAAATATACTGATTAAGATCAATCTCTGAATCAGACATACACTGATGATACCCAACTTTATGTATCGTTTAAACCAGAATTGCTGAGTGAAGCTGTTGCTGATATCAATACTGGACTTGAAAACATTCGTGAAACACGAACTGCAACACAATCCTGATAAAACGCAGGTTCTTATGTTTGAACCCAAGCTATTATGCCAAACGTATTTACCTCAATTAAATATTTCTCTGAATGGTATAACTCTAAATATAATGCCCATTCTTTCACATTCTTTCCCATTCTTTCACAGTTCACCTACTGTTCACCTGTATATTATCCCTGTTTGGATAGTCTAGATTTATGCAGGATACAAAAAGTCCAAAATTCCTGTTTACGCTACATCTATGGCATCCGTAAGTTCCAGCATATCTCTCATAAGCTTTCTCAGTTGCAATGACTGTCAATGAAGAATCGTTTCTTATTGCAACCTCTAACCCTATTTTACAATATAATCATCAACAAATCACCGCAGTATCTTTATGAAATATTTCAATTTCGTGAAAATGAACGTAAAGTGAATATCCGACACAAAAATGCAATAACTGCCCCCCACCACAGCACTGTTCGAGAGATCGTTCAGTTTTTCTATCTACACTCATTACAATAATCTTCCCACACAACTAAAGTGCAACTAAAGTCTCGCATAAAATGCAAAATTCAAGTCATTCTGCAAGCATTATGAATTACCCTTCTTTTATTCCTTTCATTTTTTTTTCTCTCTCTCTCTCTCTCTCTCTTACAACATAGGTACTATAATTTTTTGTACATCATATGTTCGGTAAATACTTTTAAGTTTTGTATATTGTAAAGGAGTTGAATGGAAGAGCTGGATTCGGCGTGTTTCACACGCTTGTCTCCTGAATTCCGTTCCAGGATTTTACCAAACCCATTGAATTTTCCTTTATGTACTTTCTTTTTTAACTTGGTAAATAAAAGACATTATTATTATTGTTATTATTATTATAGCCAGTCTTCAAGTATGCCCACTGACTATATGTGAAAAGTTTCCTTTGCATATATGAGGAATTGGGCAAATTTCTGATATGTGGTTGGTTACCTCGTTCACAGGCAGATGGAGCGATGACAAACTTATTTTTTGTTGTCCGCTTCAGCCTAGTTCAAGGAATAATACTCTGAAGGAATTCGATTTTCAATTATCGGAAATCATCGACTTTATGTTGATGATATACACAACCTTGCACTGGCCAAACAGCCCGAAACTGGTATGCAAGTGTGTTTTAATAATTTAAAATCTATTGCGGCAGTTGTATCGCCAACATCATATGCAGGAATAACTTCTGTGAAGAATCCTGCACTGACACCTGTCGGATATAACCTAACGCCCTTCGTGATATTAGCCAGGGGAATAGTTGTTTTGTGATAGGTGTTAGTCCATTAAACTACAGTGTAAGGAGTTGAGACTGGCCTGAACGAATTGTTCTTTCAGTTGATTTAATGTTTTTTATTTTGCAGGTGATCGACTTTATTTTGATAGAATCAAGAACACAAGAGGAAGACAGAGATGGGGAAGACGAGAGCACTGAAAACGAAGATGGCAGTACCATCAATGGTGATGTGAGTAAAGGAGAACCAGAAGCCCTAATAGTTCTGGCAGAAGAAGAGTTAGTGGCTCTTGACCTCAAAGACGAGAACTGGAAGATGATGAGCTTGCCTTACCTTGTTTCTCTACATGCTTCCGCAGTAACTTGCAGTCAATACGTGTCAGGTATTTATGGCTGTTTATTAAAATTCCATTTCATTGACCGTTTGTCTTATTTTAGGAATACCGGAAGAACTTTGGGAACAGTTGAAAGATGCCGGGAAAGTTCAGACCAGTCACTTGTATTCTACTCGTCGTTGGCCGGTTGACGGGGGCAAACTATTGTGTTCCAAGGGGCTCGAACCCAAAAGGGAGTTGCTGCTTACTGGTCACGAAGACGGTACTATCAGATTTTGGGATGCTGGCGGTGTGACTCTCACGCCCATTTATAAATTCAGCTCCGCACAATTCTTCGCTGGTGACGAACCGGAAGGTACTTGTTACTGATATTGGTGTTTTCTGAGAATTTTAAACTTGTTTTTTCAGAGGTTCATCCAGATCCTGAAGACTTGGAAGAAGAGTGGCCTCCCTTTCGAAAAACTGGTATTTTCGATCCCTATTCAGATGATCCTCGTCTGGCTGTGAAGAGGGTCAGCCTGTGTCCTTTATCTGGGACTATGGTTGTTGCCGGAACAGCTGGTCAAGTTGTCATCGCAAAATTCGATACTGAAGTTCTCGATGTACCTTTGAAAGTTTCTTCTATGAATATTGTCAGCGACAGAGACGGGTTTGTCTGGAAGGGTCACGGCCAACTCAGTCCAAAACAAGGTAATACTGTTGTTTGGTATATTTTTGTTTTCAAATAAAAAATGTAGTTCATATTAGTGAGGTTAGGATTATTATTTCGTGGGCCAATATGGAAATTTAACATTATAGTATTATTTATTTTTTTGTTTATTATGTTTTTTTTTAAAAATTTTCTCAAATATTTTCTTCAGCTGAAATTATTACAATTGATCTTGGAAAATTTGTCGACTTCTCAGGAGATACTATTTTATGGACTATGAATCTTAATATTATTATTAATCATCTCATCTCATAAATTATAATTATAGGTATCCTGCATCAACCTCGCGGATTTCAAGCTACATCCATTCTCCAGTTACATCCTCCTGCCGCTGTTACTTCCTGCGTCATGCAGGCCGACTGGGGTTTGGTTGCAGCAGGTACTGCACACGGTCTTGCCTTGCTGGACTATGTGAAAAATAAACCCATAATGGTAAAATGCACACTTAATCCAAATGGTAAGTAAATATGTAGTATTAGATTCCCACATTTTACTGCTCTGCAGCACGAACAAACATAAGTTATATATCATTGTTATGTTATATTCATATAGCATGTCAAGAATGAACATGATTTGTTAATTTATTTTATCTATTATCAGAACTGATGTATTTAATTATGTCCTGTAATTGGGTGTTACCTGTTGGTAACACCCAATTACACCCGGGTTTCTTCAGAAAAAACAATATGGAAGTGGCATTCAGACCAGGTTATCTGATTTTCTTTTCAATGCCAAAGATAAGGTGGACAAGTTGGACAAATATGGAGTTTATAAGCTTAAGTATCCGGAGTGTAATAGTGTTTATGTGGGACAATGTGGTCGAAATTTGCAAAAACGGTATGCTGAACATGAAAGGTCCTTCAGACTAGGAAAAAATGATTTGACGTATTCAAACCATTCCCTGGCATGCAACCACAACTTCCCGAATCTAAATGATACAGACATTTTGCAGTATGCAAGGAAGGCTTACAAACTCAATTATTTAGGATCCTTGGAAATTCACAAGCATAAATATTGCGGGTGCATCCTGTTAAATGATCAAATCGATTTAGTTTACTCACCGGTTTTCAAACTAACATATCCGCATTGTAATTAGTAAACAAAAATTCAGATACTCAATCAAGCCAAGTACCTCTATTATTACCTACAGTGGTTATATATAAGGGCTAATGTAATCAATCATTGTTAGTTTAATGTATAAGTTTGAAAATATCCTTATAGGACGAAACTGCAATAACGTTAGTTAGTGTTACTGTTAGTAACGTTAGTTACTGTAGTTTCGTTAGTAACATTAGTTGATGCAGTTGTTCGTAAAGTTCAATCTCTAAGGTGTTGGAGGGTAAGAAAGCTCATGACACTTATTCTTCAATAACCTCTTATGGTGTCTTTTATGTAATTGTATTTTAAAAGTAACTTTATCATCATCTTTGTGCCATTCAATTTAAGGTGGTCAAGAATACAAATCTTTACAAAACAAAAACCTGCTACTTTGTTTATGCACTGGCCTCATTTCTTTTCTGTCATGACAATAATTATATGGACAAAAACTGGGATATAATTTGTTTATTCAAAAAACATCAACAACAGAGTTATTATTAAGATAAAATCATTGAATTACAGAACATCTAGAATCATTTATTTCAAGGCAGTTCCTTTACACATTCAAAAAAACACTATTTGCCCGCGAATCTGTAGTTAACATCAGTGACCATCAATTTTTTTCTCAATTTAACTTTAAAATAAATTTAAAAATGTATTTGCATTGTTAAATGTAAAAATAGCAGAATACTTTGAAATATGGTGTGTTACATTGACTTGTTTTCTTTAATGAAAGTTCTTCCTCGAGCTATATTTCAACAAGGAAGATCGAACTTTTATTTCAGTTGCTTTTTTTTTTCAATCAATTTATTTTCTTTTGTAAACTTATGTGAGTATCCTTGAACTAAAATTGCTGTTTCAGATCTCACTGGGGCTGGTGATACGCCTATTTCTCGCCGAAAATCTTTCAAAAAATCGCTGAGGGAGTCGTTCAGAAGGTTACGAAGGGGTAGATCGACCAGAAGGAATGCCAACAAAGATGAGGGCAAGCAGACCGCTACTACTTCTCCACCGTCCAGGAGACTACAGGATTCCGACGATTTATCTTTGGAATCCAAACCTATTGAAAGACAAATCGAGGCAAGACAGACAGACGATTCGATGGGTTCCTTTGTTAGATGTCTTTATTTTGCTAGGACATTTTTAGTTAGTGGTGAGTACTCGAACATTTATTTTGCATTGTTAAAACCTAATAAAAATAATAAATAGTAATTACAGAATGAAATATTCTAATTTCATGAAACACAATCTGTTCAGTTACTCATCAAATTTAATACTATTCACTTTTAGATATCCTGATACTTTTGACTTGTTTTTATGACCCCAGCAAACATTTACATAAAACAGACCTTTCAAAATATGTACAGTTCTGTCACTTTATATGTTAAAAAAATATTTAATGAAAAAATGATATACATAATTACTGTACAAGAAACAGTAAGAAATTACACCACACATACTCACGATTAGGCCTGTGTAAAGATTCCCAATAATACTAAAAGATATGCTTGGGTACGTAGCATTGCCGGCCCTCTTTTGTTTGTCATTTACTTGAACGACTTATGTAATCTAAACCTAAACCAACATCAAATCAAAATAATTTTTGAAGATGACACCAAGTCTGTTATCAGGTGGTGAAACCTTCCGTGAGACTAAGGACTGGTTCAATAAAAATGAACTTGTACTAAATTAATCGAAGACAAATATTTTGTTTAGAACAAACCAAGATAACATTGAATATCCTGTTAGGGTGGATTTGAACTGTCCCACAACACCAAATTTTTTGGAATCCACATTGACGAGAACATGAATTGGTCTTCTCATATTGATAACCTCGCAAACATACTCAACGGAATATTGTATTTGGAGTTAGATGAAAATATCTGCACAAAGAGGCTACAAAAACAATATACACAGCTAACTTCGAATCGGTTGCTCGATTAAGAATTATTTTTGGGGTTGCCATCGAAATATCGAAAAAATCTTCATAGATTAAAAAAGAATAATAAATGGAATCAACAACTCAAATTATAACAAAACTTCCATAACAGCATTTAAATCCACTATATAATGACAATCTAAGTGATTTATATCTATGAATGCCTAATGTTCATTTATAAAACACACCTCTTCATTGAGAATATACCTTCTCATAAGTATCCCACTAGAACAAATGAATATATGTATCCCCTTCATAGACTAGCAGCAACTGAAAAAGGCGCCCATTATATGTCAATCAAGCTTTTCAACCATCTTCCTAACAGAATGAAACGGATTAAGAAAATTGAATTTTTAAAAGATAACTAAAAAACCTTCTCATAGACTTAGAGCGTCCTGTGATTTGAACACATACCTCACTGCTTTCATTTGAAAATATTCATCACAAAAAATCTTAACCTCCTTGTTTGATGCCATTTCATTCTATGTTACCGACCTGTTGTAATAAAAGTTTTCAATCTACTCTGAAATAAAGCTGTTTATTATTATTATTATTATTATTAAATACTCCAACAAACTCAAGAAAAGAATGACGTCATTTTTGGTAATTTTGTATATACAACATAACAACTTTAAAATTCCCAATGAAATACGTTCAATAGCAATGAAACTAGTAAAATTTCATTTTGTAAGTTGCTCAACTGATAAAATTTCAGACGTTGCCGAATCGAAAAAAACTCGAAAACTGTCAGTCTTTCTTTTCTTTTCAGAACTAATCATTTCTTTTGATGAAACCTGCGTATATTCAATATGCTTAAAGCATTATCGAAACAGTCTCAACAAAGTTGTATTTCAACTAAGTAAATTAATAGTTAGTAAGGTTAATAGCAATAAAACAAATCAATAGTACAAAAAAATTTGAAAGTTCGAAATAGTGCACATGTTGGTATCGCTGTAACTTGTCATCTTGTGACGTCATTTTCTTCTTAACGTGAATAGTCTATATCTCAATTCTCAATGTTTTCATGTATTTACACTTCTTATTGTCATACATGTCAAACTTTAGTATTGAATAAACTTCTATTTTATTCATTAACATAGTGAAGTGGAATTTATATATGTATAACATTAGATATCTTTGATAACTCCAATTTTTCAAAACTCATTGAATAATGTATTATGAGAATTTTGAATCAGCGTCAAGATAATTTAATTAAATATCTTTTGATTCATCTCGGTTGAAGGTAAGGAAGTTATTATTATTCCAAACCTGTATAACTATCTCCCTTTTCATTTTGACAGTTCACTATAGTTCTAATATTTACAAAACATTATTTTATTGATATCAGTTGGCCGCGTCCCTTATTCCTTAACACTGAACTTTTACTGTCAATATTCTATTCATTCTGTCGACTATGTAAAATGTCGTAAAATTTTGCGAACACTATTGGCTATTTCGAAATACAATCAATGTTTCCAAACCATGACATATGGTTGTGTAATGGTGGATTAAAAAATTAAAAAGGTTAGCTGAAAAACAATTATATTAAGCAAACAAACTGAAATCACAATGAAATAAAATACAAGTAACGACCAAAAAATAATACAAATTGAACTATTAACACAATATGAGAAATTAAAAAATTATTAATAAGAAATGAAATTTAAAAAATTGAAAGATTTCAAACCAAGTTACTTCACAACTAATGAAAATGCACCGTGAAACATTGTCAACCACCTTCAAACAAGGAAGTTAATTTTCAAAAGCAAAAATATCATCGACGTACCTACACTTTATTTTTGTACCATTCTGTGGTAAGTTTCGACCAAGAATACAAAGCCCTTAGAAGTTCAGAAGTGGCATTTTCGTTTTTTAGTACTCGCCCTAACCACCAGAGGGCGATGGCAGTACGATGTCAGTATTAAATGTATGGATAACTAGCAGTCACTGACATCGATCATATCAAAGTCAGGATGTACTCCAAAATAACATTACATTAAAAAGCCGACTGGTTTATTAGCGACTGTTATCCAGATCTGTTGATAAACACATTAAATACTGACATCTTAGTGCCATCGCCCCCTGGTGGTCAGGGTAAGTACTAAACATTTCAGGTAACACGAGAAAGCCACTTCTGAGCTTCTACGGGCTTTGTATTCTTTGGTTTAGACGAATGATTTTTTAAATGTGCCATAATAAGTGTCACCCAAGATGAGAAATAATGAAGGATTCATAGCCAATACATTTTTTCCAGATTTTGGAAAAAGAAAAGTACCCTCTATATTTGTTCCACCAAAAATAACTTTCATTTGCTATTTGAATAATGTATTTATGTATATATATGAATTTCGGGAATCCTAAATTTTTTTCTTTGTATTAATTTCTGTGATCTGTAATTATTTGAATATTGACCCGCACTTTCATTTCAGTACAAAACACAAATCCAACTCTTTGGGCTGGCACGAATAACGGTACTGTTTATGCTTTCACAATAGTGGTACCATCTGCAACCAAACGTGAAACTGACGACGTAACTTGCCAATTGGCCAAAGAAATTCAACTTAAGCACAGGGCTCCAGTCATAGCGATTGCAGTATTAGATGGCTCCAATAAACCTCTGCCAGAGCCTTTGGAGGTCGAGAAAGGAGTGGCTCCACTTCCAGACACAACACAAGCACACAGGGTTGTTATTGCTTCTGAAGAACAGTTCAAAATATTCACGCTGCCTCAATTGAAGCCTTTTTGTAAATATAAACTAACTGCTCATGAAGGTAAGTTCCGTCTTTGTAAAAACAACCTCATATTAAGTAATTGTTTTTGATGTTACAAGTTCCCTTTTCAAGAAGAATTTTAGACATCTAATGAAAATGGAACATACAAACACTGTGCTTTTGTTGTATCACATCTTATCGGAGTTTAGAAAATAAACAATTTTCAGAATTTTTTTCACGGTGAAACCGACAGGGTTTAAAATTGTTTTTTCGATAACTTAGGTGGCATCCCTCTGTGAAAAACTTTCAGAAGTTGAAAGAACATAACCTAAAAAATTAATATGCTCCTCAGCACTTATGAGTAAATATGCATTGAAGTTTCAGGTTCAAGTTGAAGTTTTTTTTGTAATCTTTACAAATGTAGGGTGTTTATTTAATACAAGGATCATACATGTGAATATTTCTGAGGAACATTTTTCCTGACTTGTTAAACAACCCTAGTATATAAAAAGTCTCGTTTCGAACTACTACATCTTCTAGACCAGGGTTTCTTGAAGTGGGGATATTAGCTTGATTTATTGAACTTTGTCATGAAATATATTCATTTTTAAAGAATAGTAATTTCAATATAAAGTCCAGGATTGAAGATGAAACCTGGCTTCAGAAAGTTACATATTTGGCTGACATTTTCTCATGTCTCAGTGAGACTAATTTTTCTATGCAAGGTTCGACATGAAGCCTATTCACTGTGCAGGACAAAATAAGCGCAATTAAAAAATAAAGTAGGAAAACTTACTGAAGATCAAACATTATAGAATGTTTTCCTCTTCCGCATGATTTTTTAGTGACCAACACAATATCATTGAAAGCCGAAATAAAAGCTGAAATTGTTCTTTATCTCATACAGCTCTCTGATGAACTGAAAAAGGTACTTTCCATGTACTGGTAATACTGAATATTGGATTCGAAATCCATTCATGATCACAACTGCAGGCATTAATGAAGTTTTGAGCATTGAGCAACATGAATCATTATTGTGATCCACAGATTAAATTCTTCAAACTGATTTTAAATATATGTTTTTGATTGATACCTATTACTTTTTTCAATTCAATTAAATTCCTATCAATAGTCAGTATTTTTTTAAGTGGTTCCCCGTGGTCTTGAAGTTCTATTAGGGGTACGTTGGACAATAAGTTTGAGAAACTATGTTCTAGACCAGGGGTCTGATGACAAAGAAAACTTAACATAAGTATCTAAGTTTAAGCATATTAATAATTAACAAATAATTGAAATGAATCACAGTAAAACAAAAACACTAATGAGATTTATGTAATTGTGATTTTCCACCGACAATACTTTGTAGTTGTGGATCAATTTTACTTGTACCAATTATCAAAAGAGATTTAAGA
>WOGN01005908.1:0-12813 GCA_015342105.1 Leptinotarsa texana
TCATCACTCTGGAGTAACCATTTCGTTGTAGGTCATTTTTGATGATTCCTAGTTCCTTTTCGAGACCTTCCTTTGTGTTACAGAGCCCAAAAGCACGATCTAGTAGAGTCTTGATGATTCCTCTCTTAGTCGATTGATGGTGGTTGGATTTCTGGTTCAGATACTGTCCTGTGTGATTGGGTTTTCGATATACATATGTTTCCCATTTAGTGTCGGTCCTCTTTACCAATACGTCTAAGAAAGGCAATTCGTTGTGGCTTTCCTTCTCCATTGTGAAAGTGATGGAAGCGCTTACGTTGTTGATGTGCTTCAGGAAAGCTTCACTTTCGTGAATCACATCAATATTGGTAGCTTCTATGTTAATTCTTTGTAATTTCAGTTTTTTTCCAATAAAATTGTTAATTTTGGTTAATCTCATTAATTTTCTAATTGTTTTTTTTGGGTTTTCAAATCAATTTATATTAGATTAGACAATGGAAGTCCGAACTGATGAAATACACCACGAAACTTTGTCAACCACCTTCAAACAATCGGCTATAAATGATCCAACAAGAGAGCAAGGAAACAGTCACTCCTGCATATACCATATATTTATCAAACTAGCACCAAGCAATACTGAAAGATTACTACCATTGATCATTCAAAGTGGTATAACAGACCACGTCACAACACAATGAGAGTGAAAGAAAAAAATATCTACAACGCGTCGACTACACAAAACTTAAAAAAATAATGTGTGATATAAGTTGGAATAACGTACTCGGTACACAAGAACATAATATTGCAACAGATAATTTTGTTTATATTATCATTGATACTGTAAATCAATGTACGGTGCCGGTCTGGTGCCGGTCTGGTGAAGTCAAATAACTCAAAAAACGAACTACTCAAAAAAGTGAAAGAACTAACTAACTTGATACAGCAAACTAAATGTGACTATTACCAAAATCAAATAAACGCAAATCCCTCAGATACTAAACAATTGAAGAACGTAATTCGAGAAATCAGCAATACTAATACAAAAAACCATCAATTACAACAATCAAAACTGAACCAGGAAACAAACTCATTAAAAAAAGTGACATCGCAAACGAATTCACCACAGTATACACTAATATGGGGGAAAAATGACAAATAAAGTAAAAAGAACTCAAAATTATATATGGCATGAAACTACCACGAATATTACATTTGTTCTTTTTCCGGCTGAAGAAAATGAAATTACAAAACCATTTTTGAATTGAAGAATAAAAAGTCCACTGGTATTGATAATATCGACTCTGAAATTCGGAAGTGCATCTCACTGTTCATTTCAAGACCACTAGCACACATATTTAATTCATGTATTCAAACAGGAACTTGGCCATCATCTTTCAAACGGTAAGTTGTAGTCCCAATCCTTAAAGAAGGTGATGATACTTCAATAACAAATTATAGACCAATATCACTAATCACCCATCTGTCCAAAATATTCACAAAGATACTCAAGAAAAGATTTACGACTTACGTTTTTAAATATAAATCGATATATGAAAATCAGTATGGATTTGAGAAAAACATATCCACCCAAGCGCGATATTGGCTCTGACCTCTAAAGTATCTTCCGCACTGAATGAGAGAAAACCATGCCTGTATGTTTTTATCGACCTGTCGAAAGCTTTCGACACAGTCCATCATAAATTGCTCCTAGAAACACTTGAAAATATGGGAATACGGGAAAATGCCTATGAGTTATTCAAAAGTTACCTTTCTAATAAAACACAGATAGTAAAAATTGATGATGTTTTAAGCAACCTACAAAACATTAGGATAGGTGTTCCACAAGGTACATTATCGGGACCAATTCTGTTCAATATTTTTTGTTGGACAGTAAAAGTGAAATCATAGGCTTTGTAGATGACACAGCCATTTTTTATGAAGCCAATAACTGGTCAGAACTAAAAAATAAGGCACAGAAAGATATTCAATCAATAAAAAACTGGTTACAATACAGGCGATTGACAATTAACCTGGAAAAAATCCATCATGTGTCATTTACTTGCAACAGTAAAATGAGAACATAATTCTCGTACTTGTATGTGGGCAACATACAATCAAACCTGAAACTAAAATAAAATACTTAGGTGTCGTTAAAGTTCACATCGCAAGGCCGAAAGATCGATTTTGATTTCCTATCGTCCAACTCGAGCTAGGAATCACACCTTTAAAGGTAAGACCTCGTTTCTACTTGAATGTTGTCGTTTGTAGGGTGCGACAGCTGGTACCATAAATGTGAATTTCATGCATCGAAAATTGTTGAAGGCAAGCGAAGTGATTTTGATGTTTGACTCCAATATACAATGAAAGGTTTTTGCTGTTTTTCTCGTTTAACTTTTTCGTTGACTGATGAAAAACCTTATGAATACCCGAATTTTTTCTTTGGATTTTCAAAGTTGAAATTTTTCTTTGGATTTTCAAAGTTGGAGAAGAAAAAAGTGTTGAAAAATATTTTTTCTAATAGTTGATATTGAAATAGCGAAGTTGTTAGCATATATCCACTGATATCTTCTGATCATGTATTTCAGAATACAACAATTTTCACAGTTTTGTGAGTAGAAACATGGTTGCCATAAATAATGGGACATTTATTCGATTTGAAGATTTTGAGGTGCTCTTCGTAGTCAGATCACAATTTCATCTAGTTACCGTGCAGTGAAAGCTGGAGTGAAAGACAGAATGATTTTTATTCGGCGGTTGATGTGGAAGTTTGCTTTCCAAGTGACCGCTTTGGAAAGCCTGGTTGATAATGGATATTCAAAATTTGGATTTTTTGTCGATCCCGTAGATGGAGTCTTCGACGGGAAAGTTGTCATCAGCTCTCCTTTCGGACTTGCATTATCATAAGGAATTTAGACTTTATGATTTTGAACATATGATTTTCAATGATTGAGGTTCATTGAAGAAGTTTTTGTTTGAACTAGACCCAATTTTCCAAGATTATATTCTGAAGCGGTAAATTGCGATTGCATGACAATGAAATTACCAAGATAAAATAGGGTATTACAGCTACATAAAATATAAATCTTGAAACGATGTAAATAGTTAAACTAAATGAAGGACTGTTGAATAACTAAATGCAGGTTTATATTTTTATTTCAGGATACAGTTCAGCAGAAGGTTTGCTTGGTAACACTCACAATGAATCTTCAATAAATAAATGCTCAAACAGCTCACTCACACCTTATCCGAAATATTTTGATTCTTTCATTTATTCTACAGAATGATATCGAACCTTCAAATATGAAATTTTTCAATTAGCATTGTTTGAAAACCACATTTGTAATGAATATTCAAGAGAATATTGAAGAACGAACTTTAGGTTACAACTTTTAATGGAGTTTTTTTACTTATCGCAATCGAACTCTTATTTCAATCATCTCCTATTTATATTAATCGTCACTTTGAAAACTTTTTGATGGTCGTCGATCCACTGAAAAATTATACCTATTTATAAAATGAATAACTACTGTCGAATTTGGACATGGAGAGTGTTTCGGAAATAAGGAGAGTCATCATGGGAAGATCGAAAACTGAAACTGGTTGAATCAGGAAACAATTGCGCATTCAAGAGATTCATCGGGCGACGTTTTAAACTTGAAAAATTATCAATATATGTAATACATCAGAGAAAATATTGTCAAAAGAGCTAACTGCTAATGGAATTTTCTTCGGCTGTTTTCGGAACTAGGAGGAATTTTCTAGGTTCCAAACTGTCATTTGAATAAGCTCTAAAAAACTTTTTCCCAATTGAAACAACTTTGAATCTTTCGATTCTCATCTTTTGTATGCTGACTCACCTATTCTCAGACAAATAGTATATCATCATTGAAATGGCCTTTAGGAAACAGTCAACCATCATCAATCGATGAATGAAAAGACTAAATTTGTTTTTCAATGTAACAAATTCAATTTGGCAATGATTAGGTTCAAATTCACCGATTGACATTCATGTTGTTTGGATGGAAATTTTAATTTGATGGTTTGTGAGTTCAGTGCTGGTAACTGGCGTTTCCACGGGGACAAATGAAACTTATTGAACGAAAATGTGAAACTACACAAAACGGCGAGGAGGTGACTGTCATTTATTAATTGAATTGCATGATATTCAGCAATCGCGTCATTTCAAATGGTGTGGTTACGAAACGAATTTAACGGCGTTTCAATGAATTGTCAATTTTTGGTTGATTGATTCATTGCTTGTGCTGTTGAACTGAATTGATTTCATATGAAAATATAAAATCTACGAGAAACATACTCGTGAATTTGTTATACCGTTTGAAATTTAGTCATTATTCAAAAATACGTCAGCCACGAGTGAGTGCTGTTACTTTTTATTTTTGATTCTCGTGTTATCGTAGGAAAAGCCGATAGGTCATAATTTTCTTACAATTATAAATCGAAAAATCGATTGAAATTAAGCAAACATGAGCTGTTCCTGCAAAAATATTTTGGTTATTTCTAGCGAGTGATAACACATATATAAACTGTAACTGAGTAAATATCCAAAATTAATTATTTGAGGAGTCACCAGTTTCACATGTCAGTTAAAATCTACATTAAAATACTCAGACTGTCGGCACTCATCAGGACTCTTTGGTTCCTTCTGGATTTGTCTCTTCCGATACCACAAAATCTCTTCAGCTGAGACTATCACAATGCTCAGATTCCTTCATAAGAAACAAACCCTAGGCATAGGAGGAAACCAACGTGTTCGGGGTGCAAAGGGAATGCAAAGGAAATGTAATATTATTACATACATTTTCGTAAGTTTTGGTAATATATTCGGGAAAATTTTTTTCAACAGACAGATTGACAGGCGAATTGAAAGTAACCATCAATGGAATGTTTGGATATGAGTGTATACGCAGCACAGTCTAGAACTTTTCCGTTATAACATCTGTGCACTGTCAAATTACAATAGGACCACTTTCAGTGGACATTACAAAGCATAGTGTAGTCATCCACACACATGCAATTGATATGAATACAACGATTTACGCGTTTTCTAATTTCACTATAATCTCTTGTGAGTGGAGATGCGTAGGTATATTCTTTTCTATGAAAAAAAAAATAAATGAAAAGCAGCTTTGAGGAGTTATAGACTCACAACATGTTTTTTTTTTCATTTATATTTTATATATTGTTAGGTTTTCCCCATGGATTAACCAATAATTGACTACACCGTAAAATGATCAAAATTATCACTGTTATCACAATCAAACAATTTAATTAAAACTTCAAGTAATATTGAAATGTCTATCGTTTTATTAGATCGCTCTGTACCGTACTATTCACTAAACTTGACTATTACAATATCCCTCATGCCCCCCCTCGGTTAAGTGCCCTGAGAGAATCTTCACACGCGGTTACTGTGTGCAGAAGCTAGAATTTCGTCCATCCACCTCCACTCAATGCAGAGTGGACCTCAACCTGCCAATGGACACTTCAGCAAGATTGATATCTGACCTACTGCGGTCGAAAGTGAGCCTTTAGGTGCTTGTACTTTCTTCATCTGTTTTTTTATTCAACGTGACTTTACTAAATCTAACTTTTCCTGGGATCCCGAGACAAGTGTCTTTTGGTCGCGAACTAATGTTGGTTTATGATTTAAAAAAGAGTATTAGGTCTATTCAAACAATTTTTATACTTACCGGAGCCGCCTGACACCGACTCTCGGAGGTGGTTCTGCTTCGTTGGCCTCTTGTGTTTGTCTCTTTCTCGAAGAGAACACGTTTTCTGCGTGATCTCTCATATAAGCGTCTATGGTCGGTAGCCAGGCGGTTCAACGTGGGTGATGTGTTCACTCACTCAAATTGACTGCCGTATTGGTCGGTGGTTCAATCCTTAGTCTGAACGATCGATTTTCACTTGCTATCGTCCAACCCATGTTAGGAATCACGTAAGAAGATAAGACTTCTTTAATCCTTAGCTCGCACAAGTTTCGTCTTCTGAGGGTTGTTGTCCGTAGGGGTGCGACAGCTGGTTAACGGATTTTAAACAGACATATTTTAACGATAGTGGATGTTCAGGTCCGGTATATGCATCTATTTGGTATATATTTTGAATACTGTTTGGATACTGCGTCTGGCCCCAGGCAGTGCAGGCATACAGGATGATTAGGAGTAGTACGGGATTAGCAGTAGTTTTATGTGGAGTACCATGTTGCTTCTGCAACCCATAATCGGGCGTTTGTGGGATATTCTGTCGAGAGTGACTCTCAGTGACTCGTTGGTCTACGGGATCTCTTTTCCGGGTATACCGTCCAGGGGATGAATACTATCGCCCGACTTTTTCCAGGGTTCATACTGATTTTCCGATCTGTCTGCTTGCTGTTGCAGGTATCTGGTAAGTTTCGCATGGCTAGTTGATTTCACCAGTAGAGCTGTGTCGTCCACGTAGAGTGTCAACTTGTTAAAGCAGTTGTCAGGCTTGGGAACGTCTGCTGTGTATACTGAAAAAGGTGTGGCGAAAGGACTGCACCTTGTGGGACCGCTGTTTCCAATAATGGCAGGTTGGAGAGTTCTTCTTTGGCTTTGAGAAGTGAATGACCGTTGCCTCCTTGAACGGGTACGAGAAATGTTGTAGTCTGAGTATAGCGTTAATGATATTTGCCATTGCCACTATACCCTTCCTTGAAAGGGCTTTCTGTAAAATTTTGGAATTTGGTCCGGGCCTGGGGCTTTCCGAGTGGCTAGGCACCTTACGATGCATTTAACTTCCTCGGGCGATGTCAATGCCAGGTGTTGCGCCTTCTCCCTTCGTTGCCGTCTTATTTTTTGTACCGTATCTTCGACCTGGTTCCAGATTTATTTTATTTCGTCCATGAAAGTTCTACACTATCTTTCGCTTCCGCTTCCTCTTGGTTCGTGTAGACGATTACTTGCTTGCCGTGTTTAGGTGGGCATGGCTTTCGGTGTCCCATCCTAAGAACTTTCTTCATTCTCCATGCAGATTGGTCTTTGGTGTTAAGTTCTTTCAGACAGGTTATCTATTGTAGATTGAAGCGCGCGGCTGGAACTTTCTGCGTGCTTCTCTCCATGGATTGTATGTTGCAGCTGTGTTTTTCATATCAGTCCTTGTTTCAATGTGAGGGATGTCTTCTATCGTATCGTAAACAGTGCGCTGAAATCTACTTCAGTCGTAGTTTCTCTTTTTTGGTTCATCTGGTTCCCTTTCACCTATCCCTACTGTGAATGGAATAGAATTGTCGTCTAGTACTTCCATCTTCGATATAGGGATGTTCGGCACTATGGCGACGTCGAGAATGTCTGGGACGTATTCGTTTCGTGGGTAGTGCGTTGGGGCCGTCCGAGTTCTCTTCCTCTTTGGTGTCAGTTGGTACCGTTTCTTCAGTGTTTGTCCTTTCATTGCATATGGTTGGCCAGACTGCTGTTGGTATCTCGGAAAACGCATATATGTAACAATTAGATACTATTTTATGATCTTTGGAGTTCATTTATCCCCTGATCCCCTCGCATTGTCTTATCAGATCGTTTGAATTTATTTTCTAGCACGATACGTATGATTTTGCTATAAATCCTAACATATTGTGTGTGATTGATGATTTGTTTACTTTATGGTAATTGATGATCTCTTTAATGAAATGAATAAAACATTTTTGTCTAAATACCACTGGTTTATTTTATTTATACGACCGGTTTTGGTTTTACCTAACATATTGATTTAATTGTGAAAGAAAATTATATTGTGCATAGAATTCTTGAGGTTACCAACATTTTCGTTGATGGAGATCAATATTGTACCAGTCTGAATAGCTTTCCAGTTACTACAGACAACGTCAAGGATTTTAATTCTACCTATCAATTCAATGAAATGTCAGGCTTATCACTTATCTCTGCCAAAACTGAAGCATATAATTTACCAATTGAATTCTTAAAGTAAGTTTTCCGTACAGTCGCCTCGTGTATTTTGGGATAGTGTATTTTTATAGGTTTATTTCGAATGAAATTCAGTTTCTGGAAAGTACCTCTTCGATTTCCTAGGTGATTATTTTATTATTCATCGATTCTCCGGAAATATCGAGAGTTTCTGAATGATTATTTCCTTTCAAATTGAAACATCTAAGTGATTTTTTTGGTTTTGAGAACTGAATGGTATGACTTTCCGAAAATCGTTTATTTTTGTATTCATTGAATATTCAATTTGTAGACTATTTATGTGAATGGTAATGTATGTGAATCATTTGTGAAAACGGGAATGAAATTCGTCGAGATAAATTCCAGCTGCCTTCATCTTGAACACGAACAAATTACTTCAGAAAGGTATTCCGAGTCTGAAGAATCCGTAGTACATACTAATCAAATCATAAAGAATGATGAAAACCCCGCACATTTTTATGAAGCCCTATATTTCACAGCGTAATTGAAAATGCCGCCACGCAATGCGTCGAAATTTCGAAACAAAACATTATAAATTTTAGAGGATCCGCAAACCCGTTTTTCATATAACAACAAAAACTATCATAATCAATTTTTGTGAATGCGCTGTATATTCTCGTAATGTGACGCTATATAATTCACGGAGTGTCTGGCGCTAAAAGCGCCGCTTTATATAGAAGTATGATCAATTGTTACTTCACGTTCAGCGCGAAACGACAAAAGCAACAAGGCCACAATGAAGGTATTGTTTACAGGCGCTGAATATCGATTGATTTTCGTGGCTTTTCATTGAATATCTGATGTACTTTCCCGGAAAATTATTACTTTGATCGATTTTCAAATACTTCGCCTAAGCATGCAATTCAGTGAAACAACCTTGGAAATTTTTGGTGGTTATCTCAAAAATTACTCATTATTGCAAATTTTGTAAGGAACATTCTGACGTAGAATGAATTCAATACGAAACTGCTCAGGAGATGACCTACAGTAGTAAGTTGTAAGTAGGCGGGGTAAGACTGCAACAATTTTCCAATAAACAACGATCAAAGACTTTGAGATGGAAGCATAGTCATTTTTAATTAAATTATTATCAAAATCCGTCAGTCAGATGAAACGGTTTGCTAAAAATATGCCATTTTATCGAGATGGTGCGTTCGTTACAATCTGGGACGGTTTTAACACTCAAAATTGTAATATTTATCCCGAACTATAATAATCAGTTAAATTCATTAAAAATGAACTTAAAATAACATTATTTGAGGTGAATCGATATAAATAGGTTCTCCAAATATTTGTTAGAACTCAGTAATGTTTCTTTTCTAGCGTATTATACTCTTAGACTTTTTGAAGAGAAATAATAATTGAACAAACCTAGTTGAAAATTTTTAATCAGATTCATTGCGGCTATGGCATGTATAATATATACTTCCATTAGTACATGCTACGTGAGGCTGTTGTCTGCAGCCCCCTTGACACTGAATCTAACTCACTCTTCAGAGCGTCACGGTGAATACGTCTCTGGCCAAGGAAGGCAATAATATTGGTAGGGGTTCGTCATCAGGTTCAAGTCTTATACTACGCTGATTAGAAGTGTCAACCTCTTTGATAGCATCTGGATCAAGTCTTTCTGACACGAATGATGGTGTGCAATCAATTTCTTGGAACAAATTGTGGTTGAATGGGAAAATCCCTGTCTTTCTGAACTTGGCCTGTACTTTCGCCTGAGAGAGAGCAAGTTGCATTGCTTTAGACATGATGCTCGTTACGTCTTAAATACTCATAGTTTTATGGGTTAATTATGTGTTTGAAAAATTCTTCTGTAATTTTGTAACTGAAGTACTCCACTCATATAGTTGTTGATTCATTTTGTAGCTGTTAGGTGAAGTTCCTGGAATACGTAGTTTTTCTCTCCACGTAACCTTTTCAGCAACTCGGCATCATTTCTTAACAGTTTTGCCTGGACTGATTCGCATCCAGGCATCACAGGCTTCTTTGGAAGGCCCTTAAAATGATCTATCCAACGGTTACAATTTTAGCCAGACTTGCGGCGGAATGAAAGTGAGTCATTTGGTATATGTGACGATTGATTATCTGATACCAATAACACCTGATGTGACAGAGAGTCGTTTGTATATTTCTCCAAATGTTTGAAAAAACAATAAACATTCCATCTTATATCCAACCTGTTGGATTGCCGGCTACAATTGGTCTCATTGTTGTTTTGGTATCTAATTCGAGGAAATACAAACATTGGTGGAATGGCGTTTCCCAATGTTTTAGCTGCAAATGCTAGTGAAAATGTTGTACCCCGTTCAGCAAAGGTAAGTGTGCCCACGTATTTTGTGTCACGTCTTGCAAGAATAATGTCAGGCCTCTGCACTGTGGTAACGCCGGTTCCGTCGATATTATGTAAGTTCTCAGATTCGAAATGTTGGCGATTCATAACGACCTGGAGACAATAATGAAACGCATCAACATTATTTTGGTTGAGACAGGTTTATGGCTTGAGCAGCGTGTACCTGTGCTAAAAATATGAGAGAAAAATGTTTTTTTAAAATTACCTTTATTCATAAACGTCATCTTCATCAAGAGCCACGCAATCATTTCAACGTCGCTCTAATATTTCAATACTACTTTTGTAAAACGATTTATCTTTGCCTCAAAGTAGGCATCAGTTTCAGCATTACCTCTTCATCATAGCGAAATTTCTTATCGGTGCGAAATTTTTCAAGTCTGCGAACAGTCTGTCACAATTAACAGTAGCAACTGTATATTTCTCTGATGAAGCAGCACTTTCTTCTCCTTCAAATAGGGTCGTTTTTCTGCAACTTTCACCTCCAAACGCTCCAATAACGTTATCTAATATTCACTGTTGATGTTATTTCCCTTCTCAAGATAGTCTTTGGATATTACATCATGTACCGAGGCCATACACTTTCCAGCCGATTTTTGTCTTTTCGGATTCTTTCGACGAGGATTACCAGTCCACTCAGATGGCGATCGTTTTTATTCCGGAGTAAAATGATGGATCCATGTTTCATCCATTGTCTATTTCGACGCAAAAATTCCGATTTGTTATGTTTGAACATGGCCAAACACTGCTCAGAATAATCAAGACGTTCTTGTTTTTGGTCAACAGTAAGCTCGTATAGCACTCACTTTGAACAGATCTTTTTCATAGTCAAATGCTCATGCAATATAAAGCAAACACGTTCTCTTAAAACCTTCACAATGTCAGCTAACTCACGCAACTTCACTTTCCTATCATTCAAAACAATTTTGTGTTTTTTTTTATGTTACTGATGTTACTGCTTTATTTGGACATCCACTAGGTTCTGCATCATCGGTGTCTCTAAGACCTTATTTGAACAGCAAACCGACATTCGATTGTTGCTTCTGATGGAGCGGAGCCCTTATAACACATTTCAAGCCATTGCTTCGCTTGAACCGTATTTTTCCCATCAAAGTGTTGAATCCAAACAGGTTATTTTCAACCATTGTTTTGATAATAACAAAAATAGTGTCACTATTAGCAGAGTAACTCACAAACTCATGAGTAGAATGTTATGAAATTTCAACAGCTCTATTTTGAAGGTTAGAACTAACTGAAAAAGTGGTGAATGCAACAAGACTAGCACCATCTGTGTGTTAGACCCAAGACTTCTCAGCCCGGATAGTAGTTAGGGATTTTGCTTCATCAGTAAACGAAACCACTACTCTCCGGTAATTCCGTTTTCTAGCCAATTGGAAAGAGCGTTTCAATTGTATTCTACGGTAAGTTCAGAGGCCAATTCTCTTACCTCCTTTATGAAGAGACCGAAATAAATGTTCACGAAAAGAATCAGATACTTTGCTAATTGCTGCTCTTGATCTTCGTGAAAAACTCTGTTATGAGCTACATATCCCATGCTTACATTTTCTACCTGTTCATCATATCCATTGTTTTACTTCATCGTAAGTGATACCCAGAACAATATGTGGCTATCACCTCTCAAAGTCTTCCTTATGTGCTTCTTGGGCATCTGCACTGTGAAAAAAATCTAAAATTAGTGTGACAAAAATCTCCATGAAAATTATTTCAACTGTCACTACTTTCCAGTCTTGGTAATAAGACTGTCAAAACTTATACAAAAACGAATCAGCTCATTATAATCTTCATAATACTACGATTATATGAGCATGTTGTGAAGTACGTTAATTATATCAAACTTTTATCAATATCATGAAGAGGTTTGACAAAAATACTTACTTTCGGTTTAAAAAACACAACTGACCTCCCTGTAAGCGAAATTTCAGCGAGAACGGTAACGCAACACTGGGAATCGTATGGAGACTTGTTGGCCGAATACTCCTCTCCTTGAACCCCTCACCAACCGTGTAGAGTTTCTATAATATTCTCGTATGTAATATCACTTCAGTCTCAATATGTTGAGAAGTTGTGGTACCGTTTGGTACACGATTCCTCAACCAACTTGATGTTACACAAGTTAGAATTTTGACTCTGAAATAAAATATATCTGAACTTCTCACAGTTATTCAAAACGGTTATCAATGTACTCTCCTAGGTGTTGATGAGTTTGACTAGTTGAAATTAAAGGATCGTTTGTTGGTTAAAAAACAACACAAAGTCTCCGTAAAATCTCCAGAACTTCAATACGCTTCTCGACACGCGTTTCGACAACAACGACAGCATCTTCACGAGACGAAGAAAACTAACTGAACAATTAGTTTTTTCATCTTATAACAATAACTAAACAATTAGTTTTCTTTATCTTCAGAAGAAGAAGAAAACTAACTTCACACTTCGGAAAAGTCTAGGGATATTTTTAAAAATGGCAATAATTTTTTTTAAATCGCTTTAGGGAAAGAAAAATTG
>WOGN01005909.1:0-12811 GCA_015342105.1 Leptinotarsa texana
TGTAATTGTTTTTTCAGGGTTTTCAAATCAATTTATATTAGATTAGACAATGGAAGTCCGAACTGATGAAATACACCACAAAACATTGTCAACCACCATTTCATTACAAAACAATTTGTTATCCTTGCGAAATCATTAGCGCTGGGGACAAAAAGTGCAGGTCTGCCTTATGTGGTATCAGCATTTTTATTTTAATATTCCCAACACTAAATGCAGTTGCAAAGTATACAAAGTTATTTGAGAACTGGTGAACATCCGAATGCTGCAGAAAAATTAAAAAACTCAACTCCCTTCGATCTTTGGGTAATATTAAATAACGTATTTAATTATAAAATTTTCAACAAAATGTATTTTTGGGAATCAGAGGTCATGATCGAGAAAACTACAGTGCCTTGTAGGGTCAGTTACTAAACAAACTGGAAAACAATTAGACAAAAATGCTTGATGATATGATTAGCAGCATTTATATGTATATTTAGTATCAGCATTGCACCCGTCCGGAGCCGGGGCAGGTCATTAATGCTTAAATAAACGGAAACCGGTCGTAACAAACAAGTAGAAATTAGACACAAGTTATTTTCTCTATCCTATTTATTTAAGGCTTTTGACACAATAATGGAGCTTTAAAAATGTAAGACAATGTTTTTGAACTTCATTTGAGAATTTATTTTTTCTGATATAGGTATACTCATTTGGACAACTCCCGGAATGTTATGAAAAATGTTCATAATTAATTTGAATTAACAGAAACATTGAAGTTAGTCAGGACTCGTCATGATCAAGAATATTTTTTGAATGAATCTAGCTGTTCACAAACAATAGGCGCCACGAAATCATAATCTTCTCTCTTACCAAAATAAAGCTCTTGACTTCTGAAACCTCAAAGCTGCCTATCTTGTGTCTCATCTTTAGGTAGAAAGTTTTCAAACAGCCATCCGGTATGATGAGCAGTTGCAGTCCTTTTCTCTCGACCGAAAAATTTCTCTCTGCGGCGTGATGTGGCGTTATTGCAAATTACTTTTTGATTTTAGCGATCGTTATGACCGTAATAAGCTTTGATAAAGGGTAAACTGAAAGAGAGGTTTGATGGAATTGCGGTACGCCACGAATTTCATTTGGAGAATTGTTTCTGTCTGTAGATAAAATGTATGAGGAAAACCAGTTGGGTTTTATTCCATTTACTGTTAAACCGTGTATTGGACTATTTATTCATATTGTTTTGTGATAAAACCGTTGGAGATTTGTTGCGCTTTTTTTGAGCTTTTAACTCTCTAAAATTGCAAAAAATTAAAATTGTGATATATAACTTCATAGAAGTGTATACTTTGGAAAATTTAAATATCAGAAAAAGATCAATGCAAATGTTTTTTATTGAAATAATTGTGTTATATTAATTGTGGAATAAGTTATAATTGGTCACTCCTAAAGTTATGATTATGTTGGTATTTTGAATATAATCACAAACACAAAAATGAATTCATAAGAGACATATGTGATTAATCAAGAAGTTGTAGTAAGAAATCATCAAGCTTTTTTGAAAAATGTCTCCTTCCAAAATATGACGATGATCATTGCGTGGAATTGGTTAAGAAGAGGAATTGCTAAGAGGTGAAAACTGAAAGAATCCGCATATGTTTTCATAACAGGTGAGAAATGTGATGATTTCAAACAGCTTTTTCGAAATGAATCTCACTTGATTAACCGTCTAAAATAAATATATGGAAAGTGGTAGAATTGAAACAGAATAATATCACTGTGATCTCTATAGAAAAAAATGTGGGAATCTTCCAAAGAAAGGAATGAATCAATCAATTTCGAAAAGGTAACAAAAAGGAGAAGAAAAGTCAAAACCTTTCTTTCCGGAAAAAATTATCTCTCCTAGAAATAAATCTCCTTCAATTTAAACTAATATTACTAATTTGTACTATGTACTATGGTTCAAATGTTTCAGAAGGCAATCAACAACTCTGACATCTCTTACATTTCGAATCTTCTTATTGGACAAGTATTTTTCTTCCATATTGTGGAAGGTGGAAATCCCCAAAGGTCCATTAAAAAATCTCTAAAAAGGTAATTATGAATTCTAGATTAACAGTTCGTGGATGGTTTCATGAAAATGGCATACTTTTCCAAAATATTCTTTATTTTTAAAGCTTCACGTAAATATTCTCTTCAGAAAGCAAACATATTTGTCATATATTTAGCTATGACCTACTCCCAGATTATTGGTAGTATCAAATTGCGAGAAAAGAAAGGAAATTTCACGTCTTTTGTTACACAGAAGAGGATGATTTTGCCATTCAATACTGACTATAGAAATAGCTGACGACGAATTTTCCAGCACAAAAACTATCTATGACCTTCTTATATTTATATCTTGAAGTACATTAGGATATAATTTCCCATTACTTCTTACACATGCCTCAGGTCATGAACGTAATACTCCAGACATTCTATAATAATGCCATCAATTGCAATAAGTTACCTGATGAATCAAAAGAAATAAGTAGTGAGATCGGTGCTCCTGTAGTCAACAAGAAATTCAAATTAATAGAAAATAGTTCTACTCATGATTTGCTCATTTTCGTAAATAGATTTTCTTGATATTTTTATTTTTTCATTATTTTCTTTGGAAGAACTCTTTATTTATAAAATTAGACGTGGAAAGCCAAAAAGATTTCTACCAATAACTAATATCTTCTAAAAATACTCCCTTTCAATGAATTTTGTAGTGATATCAATATTTCTACGTATACAGAGTATTTCCTAACTACGGTATGAAACTTTAGAGGCTGATTCGTTAGGTCGTTTCAAGAAAAAGATTCTCAGTGAGCACCACGGCCAACAATATTGAAAATAAAACCTTATTATTTAAATTGGGCAACTAAATATAAAACTTTTTCGTCGCTTGTGTTTTATTTGCGTTTTCGAGAAAAAAATCACTTCTAAAAACCATCCATGGACAACATAAAATAAAAACCGAAAGTGAATAATAAACAATTTCGACCTTGAAGTAAATGAGCAAAATGTCCACCTTTTGATAAAAGACAATCTATTTGTCATCTATTGTTCAAATGTATTCCTTATGACAATGCAATTGTCAATTATTCGATTCCTCAAGTCATTCATATCTAGTACAGGACCACATAAATAGAAATCTGTAGGATTCATTTCAGGACGGCGAGCTAGCCAATTTTGAATTCCTGCACGTCCAATGGTGATGGCGAGATGCTGGCGGTGAGAACACTAAAATGAGCTGGAGCCCCGTCGTGCATAGACCATATGTTGGGTCTTACAAGTACCGGTACTTCTTCTAACAAAATGGGTAAATGATCTCGCAAAAAGTCCGTATAGGATTAACCTGTAAATCTTGCTAGTAGAAAAATGAGCCAATCAGGTAGTCACGAATCATTCCTACCCAAACGTTTAGCGCAAATTGTTGCTGAAAATGACTATCTCCAAAAATGGCCATTGTGAAAGTTCATAAAAGCATCTCGTGAAAAATTTGCTTTGCCCGTAAATGAAATATTAGGTAAAAAATTATTATTGTGGGTATAGTAGGTTTCTTTTTAGAACTGTCCATACAATTTTTGGACTAAGATCCAGCTGCAGTGCAATTTTCCTGGTACTATTTGAAGGAACTTCTTTTATCGTATCAGGTATAGTTTCTTCCAGTTAAGGCTATGTTACAGTTTCTGGTCTTCCACCACCTGCATTTTTATTAAAACTGACAGTTTTACATAATCTCGCAGGTAGCGTTCTGAATGTTTGGCACATGGAATAACTCTGTTAACATTCATGATCAAATCACTGCTAATTGACAACTCTGGCTTTCACTGCTCGAAAACTAAGCTAGATATGAAGAAAATACAAGCAACGAAAAAGTTGTATTTTTAGTTGATTAATCTAAAAAAATGAAAACTACAACTGTGGCAAATTTCAATCAAATTGCTTTAAGGATATTTATGATATTTCATAAATACCATTTTTTTTAAACTTCAACGCGCTGTATCTTAGAAACGAAGCAAGTCCGAATATAAATTCATAAAAACTTTTCTTTTAAACGACCTAACAAATCACCCTCTGAAGTTTCGTACCGTAATTAGTAAATTCCCTGTATATTTTTGCATATACATTTCATTTGCGTCCGCAAGAGAATAATAATATTTATATATTATCTTTATTCATGATCAGACATGTATTCCATATGAAAAAGTGAAATTATAATGAAAGAGTGAACTCATATAGCCATAAATCAACTGATGATCATTTTGGAATTCACGTAAAACAAGGATTGTTCATTGCCCTGCTAAAATATGTGTCGTAAGTCATCAAAAACAAAAGAGTTGTAAAAACAATTATTTCAAATGTTTATGTGTCAAAACATATGACATCTGCTTCTAAAACTGCTTTTATGATTGTTTTATAAGTGTGGAAAGATATTAAAATGATAAATTCACTCATTAAAAGTCAGTTTACAAACATATTTACTCAGGAAGAAATATAAAAAATTCCTGATAACCTCCGAAAGATAATTGAAAAATAATGTTTCACTTGAAAAAGAAGATATCGTAAGAGCAAAGACACTCATCCATTTCATTTGCATTTTTCAAAATGTTTACCGTGATCAGAATAATTAAGGGGGATTTTCAAGCTATGATTTTTGTTCTACACGTATCAAAATATTTTGCAGGTATTTCCAGAGAACTTTTATTGAGCGAAAAATTGAACCGTACCAACTCAAGAAAATTCCATAATTTATTTCGTATTTCACAAAAATTATTTACTCGAATCGATTGTGAATTTATGTTTGATTACCAGAACAGTTGAATATAACTCAGTGGTTATCAACAAACCACCATGTTAGGAATCACACGTTAAAAGGTAAGACCTCGTTAGTCCTTAGCTCGCACAATTTTCTCAACTACTGAGAGTTGTCGTTCATATGGGGGCGGCAGCTGATTAACGAAAAAACAAATTTCAAACAGGTATGGTTGGAATATTTCATTTCTGACATCGTATAACCACTGTTTTAAATATGTACATTCGAATGAATGATATTCTTCCATATCAATGTGAGGTTATAATATGTAATTACATTATATACAGTAACTTTTCCGTGCAGGTCACACGTTATATAATCGTGGTGGTCAATATCCACTGAACGAAAACTTGTGATCACAGGAAAGTTATTTAAATTTCTAGTTTTTATATGCATAAACCCTTGCTATTTGTTGGCGGACGATGAAAGTAAAAATATTTGTGTATTTTTTTAATCAAAATATAGTTACTTCAACTTAAAAGAACTCACCATGATACTATTCGAATCTATTGGTATGTTTGTATTTCATTATACAGACAGAAAATGACAGGTAACTGTCATTTTCTAACTGAATATCTATCTATGGTTGTAATATCTATGGTTGAATAAACGATAACAGAAGAAAATGTTTCGCGAAATCCTAGTCTGTCTTACCCTTGGAACCATTTCATATGTCTGTCAATAAATTTTTAGACTATTTTGTTTCTTCTACGTATCTATTTTATTCCATTGAATCATTCATTCTTTCATCATGAAGTATAAGGTCCGCTAGTTTTTCTTCGTCCAAGTTATACTCTTTCTTTCAATCCAACGTTAAAAATGTATTGCAAATCAGTGGTTCACATGGTTATTGGTTTCATATAAAAAACAATCCCAATGACAAATAACAGGGACGATTTCAAAGTCATCAGACCTTAAACAATCAAAGTGGATCAGTGACAATGAAATATTGAATGCTAAGATTAACAAAATCATTAATCAAGTAGCGACTGTCATCACCGTGTGCCCCAGATTTCAAGGAACTACCATTTCATTTTTCATATTTGTCTCTCAATAGAAATGACAGCGATAAACCAAGTCTCCAACCAGGAAAATCTGATCGGGCCATTTTCCGCTCATCTCGTTACATCAAACAAAACGGAGATTTTCTGAAAGGCCGTCTCATCACATGAAAATGACAGCGAAATCCAGATAATTTATTGTCTCGTAATCAAAAAACTGACAGTTTTTCAACGAGGCAGCGCACTCCAATGATTTTTTCATCTACAGACCCTTTATTCTTAAGTAATAGTCTAGTTCACTAGTGTCATTTTATCGGTCCTCATTTTATTCAGATTATCATCTAAAACTTTATGAAACTCTTGAAGTTATGAACAATCAAGTGAAATAATAGTGATTTGGTATTTTACATATATCTTAAATAAAAACTTGAATAGAAATTGTATTTTAACCGATTCAATCCTGCTCTCACGGAAAAAATGGGTATTATCTAGACACAGGAGTGAACAATAAATAATCCACCAGCAAAAAATTTCTTCACTTCTAGGAGCAAATTTTATGTGAACTCATTGCTATAAGTAATAATTATTTTTGTTAACTTTTAACTGCAATTGTTTACAAGTTCTTATAAAAAAAGACAAAGTTGAATTGAAAAAAATTTAAAATTCGATCGTTTTCAAAATGAAGATTTGAAAAATAAAAACCAATTATTACTCTCAAGTGATAATGTTTTAATATCTGCTGAATAATATAATTGAGGAATTTTATAATATTGATTTTTATTTTTGCATACAAACACGTGTCATTTTTTATACAAAAAACAAAATTATTTGAAAATAAATAGATAATAGAACAGTGGAAGTTTTTGTCATAAAAAAATAAATGTCCGACTTTAATACTTATTTGCTTATAACAAACTGTTCATTCCATAAACAAAGTATCATTAAAAACATTTTGAATGTTGTGAAATAATACTATGAATACTGATTACGTCGAATGATTCCTTGATATTGATATTTCAAAAAATTTATTTGTAGCAAGGGACACTTTGAAGACTGAATATCAACATTTTTTCGAAAATTGTTCAAACAATGTATTTGTTTATAACAACATTGTGAACATAAACATCAACAAAATTACCATTACTGAGCTTTTAGCGAAGAGAAAGAATAGTAATATTTGAAAAATTTCTAGCTGCTTTATTCATATTTTTAATTTGAAAATATCTTAGATTGTTGATAAAAAAGTTTCAAATCGAAATATTCTCATTTTCTCGAGGATATGTGAAGCCTTTAAATAATAACTCCAAGAAGTTCAAAATAATCCCAGGTTTTTAATTTGAAAAATATCTTGCTTTCTATGTTACCAACCAGCAAAAATTAATTAATAACCAAAAGCATAGTTAATTGAAAAATTGAAGCGAAATTTTTATTAATTCTTGTTTCTGGTAGTAGTATTTAATTTCTGAAGTAATTTATTTTGCTGATTCTATCAACGAGCGCGAAAGCACTACTTTCACATAGAAATTTAAATAATATATACAGAATTTTCCATAATAATATGTGAATATTCAAGAGTGTGATTCTACACGAAAAAATAATGATAGGTCATTCTTCTTGCCTGGACGTCTGTCTTACCTCAACTTTCTTAAACAACAACTGCCACTGCTGCTCGAAAATGTACCCTTGGCAATAAGGAATGTAATGCGGTATATGGTATTATATGGTATAGGGTGTATTATAAATCTTTGGATTGGCCGCACTGGTCCTCAAGTATGGCCCCAAGGTTTCCGGACCTCAATAGCTTAGATTTCTTTTGGTGAGAAAATCTTATGACGCTAGTGTGAGACGCAATATGTGATAAAATAAAAAATATTATAAAACGAGTGCAAAATTCCATAAGAAAAGGGTGCAGCTTCATTAAGCATCACTGTCAAATCAATTAAAAAACTGAAGAAAGATCCAATTCTATACAATAACTTTTTTCAATAAATTTTGCACTCAAAAACGAAGTATCGTAGACAAAACTTAGGACTTTTTCATCTCAAATGGAACGAGAAATTCAAAAATTAATTTCTCCTCAAAAATATCATATGTAAGTCAATTCCCGTACTTAAGACGCCAATGCTAAAGTTGAACATTTATTTTATTGAAAAATATAAACTTTAATCAACTATCCCTGCTACCAAAGGTCACTAAACTATCCTAAATGGTTTCTGAAATATTAAACAATTTTTTTTAACTCCAACACCTTTTACTTTCGCAACGAAACATTTTTAGGCCATAAATTATATATCAACGCATTACTTCTTCATGTAGATTTTACACCATTGAATATTCGCATATCATTAAGGAACACCCTGTATATTGGTGGTAAAGTTTCGGAAGGTGGCAAACTTCAAGATATTCGTAGAAAAGCAAATCACTTAATTGTTCCTAACTTTTGCAATTTTTGTCTTTCCCTCTTCAGACGCTTCATAACCGAATGAAATTCCAAATCAAATGAGAGCAAGTTTTGACAAAATGGCACTTGTGAACTAGAAGTGTACTTCTGTTCTAACGGCATTTGACTGTTTCTGATATCGCTTCGCGGCGCTGGCACAACGCAACGGGGTCGAAACGTTATCCGCGACGAAAAGATATTTTCGGTAAGAGAATGACCAAAAGTCAGCACTGTCTGGGGACCCATTTTATGGCACTTTCGTTTTCTCTTCGCACGTATTGTGGACTTACATCACGCGATTTGGTCATTGTGTCGGGGGTAGAAGCGCATAAAGATGACAAAACCTCTCTTTAACTATGATGGGCTGCCTAGTTCAAGAAATAACAAGAGAAGTGTAGTTTGTGGGCATCCGAAAACTCTATAATTCAAAATGAATGTTGGATGAAAGTGGAATTTACTATTATTGAGAGTCGTAGAAATAATTCCTGAGCAGAAGTAAATCTTATAGATACCATTCAAGGGTTATACTCCGGTGCACCACGTGTAATTGGTTAAAATGGCAGCAAATCGAAATTTTGCTGAGCAAAGTGACTAAGTTTATAATAGTTAAATGATGTCCTGAAACGCAATTCGATGTTGAAAAGCAAAATTCTGAAAACTATGGAATTGACCGCATTTTTGATAAATTGGACTCGTACTGGGGTCCATATTATCTGGATATTATTTATATCTGGAAAGAGAGAAGTTAATGTAAATCAAAAAATCTACATTTTAGGATTCATTTGTAAAATAATTCAAAATAAGACAATTTTCATCAATTATAATCAGTACTTATGATAAAATTTGAACAATTTTCACAAATAAAATTTTTATTCTAGACACACTTTGCCAACACCGTATCTTCTTCAAAAGTAATTACAATTAGGTGCCTGTCACATTGTCAGGGCTTGTAACGAGTACCAATTTTATAACCAAATACAAGTTTAAATAGGTTGGTGAATGGAATCGTGAAAAAATACATACAAGTTCATCAAATTATTCATTATCAATTGCATACATTTCTAGGAACATGTGATGGTATTACTGTTTAATAAGAGTCAGTTTTTTGCAATAAAATGCGATCTGATGTTCCAACTAGGTATATGAATAGTTTCCAAAATTGAAATGTGAGATATATTTTCCGATAACCCCATATTTGAAAAACAATTTGAATATAAACGGTTGGTGTAGGCGACACAAGAGTGCAAAATATGAATTCGTCAATATTGTTGCTTCATGTCTGAATCTTTTGTATTGGTTTTAGTTGTATTACAATTGTTTTTGCAGAAAAAGGTGACACAAATCACCCTAATAAAATATTCTCTAACTACAGGTTAACCAACTGAAACGAATTTGATTACTTGATTTCAAAATTAATCGTAAAAAACTATGATATTGCATTGTTTCAACTTGCTTTTCGGACTGTCAGAGGTGAACCATGAAAAAACTCAGTTGTCTTTGAAAAATAAAACTCTCAGCCTTTGGACCTTAATGACGTAGGTACTACCTACCCAATGAGGTGAAACAGTTAAACTGAAGTAACTAAAATATAAAAACAAATAAGATAGTAGAGGTCAGGGAAATACTGAGAAATGCACAAGCATTTGTTATACCCTTTCAATTTGAACAAGATTCCTATGGCTGGGATTTAATCAAATAAGCGAATGAATGTTATTTAAGTACTGTTATCGATGGGATGGATAGATTCAACCCATTCCGTGACAAAAATTCGTAATTTCATGAAATAATTGAGTATTTTTTCTTATAATGTTATCCGTATTTGCTACTGAAAAGCCGATAAGGCAAGTGTCTTACCGCGAAATATCGGATGTCTAGCAGTGAGGATGACAGTGTTCCATGCGAGTGAAATTTCACATCTTTCGTTATTTATATTGCGTAGGAACCCTGTGAATGATATATGATTCGATTCCATCACGAATGTTTGAAATACAAACGGAATAGAGAAGAAGTGTTTTCTGTATAATTAAGTATTCACATAAAAGTATTTGTTTCGAAAATATTTTTCCTTCGTGTAATTCAATGTTTATATGAAAATAGCTTTTTCGAAAGGGCTTTAAATTCCAGTTTGTGTCTGAAAGTTACCTCTTTACAAGATATCTAGAATTCATTTTTAGAATTGATTACTTCCTTTCCTTGGAAGATTCCTACATATTCTGTATCAAGGAGGGGACGTAGAAAGCCAAAACCTATCTTTCACATAAATTAATCTCTTCTAAAAATATACTATTTCAATTTACGCAAGCGAAGTGTTATAAAGGAATATCCGGATTTCGGCAATAACCAGAAAATTGTGGAAATCCATCTAACTAAAACGATTCACTTTTTCCACTGTGGAGAATACACATTGAAAAATATAACTTTTGACTTCAACTTATTGAACGAATTCGGAAGCAACTCAAGGTCAACAAAGCCTGCCATCATATTTATTAAAAAATAATGAGAAGATGAAGACGAGTGTAAAGTATACCTGGAGACTCCTTATGAGTGAAATTTTATATCAATATCCTTCGTATAATATTTTGTACAGCTTCTTTATGTTTCTATTTTTGAACAAAAATTAGGTTCATATATTCACAAGTAGTTGTTTCAAATGATTTTTTTATGGATTTTGTCTGAGAGGATCTACACATCTTTGTTAGAGTTTGTATTGCACTGAAGTTTCTTCCATTCTTCTTATATAATTTTGGAGAAATAGAAAGCCAAAACATTTACTTTCAAAAACTAATTCATTCAAAATGTAGAGAAGTGATTCAACTAGAAATTCTTTCTTTTTTCTTCATATTATTTGTTTTTTCAACACAATTTTCATTTTATCTCTCGAAAATTTTATTTGTTTGCAAGTTTTCTTCTCAAAAACTTTGGATATGTATTTCACTTTTGACTTACTCGTTCAATATTTCAATGGTATTAGTCTTAGTTTTCTCAAATTTTCCACATAATTAATTAATAAGCTCACGTACAATAGTTAATATAGGTTATTTTTTATTTATTCAATCCGCATTCGACCTCAAAGGGTCATTTGCGGTGGAACAATATAATATTTACAATATGTTGGTAATCTTAATATCACTGATATATTGAATCACTTTTCCAAAGTTTGTATTCGAAAGGATGGAGATGTCACTAGGTAGCAGAAGGGCATTTCTGTACTGCTGGTATTGGGGACAGCTAAATAGATGATGTACAGTTAATGTTGTGTAGCACCAGTTACAATTTGGTGGTGGCTCCTTCTTCAAGATGTGCTGATGTGTGAGTCTGGTATGTCCAATCCTTAGGCGAGTTAAAATCGTCTGATGTTTCCTGCTTAGCCCAGAAGAGTTCGGCTTTTCCATGTTCGGATTTAGTTTGTAGAGATTGTTTGTTGTAAGTGTCTGCCATCTGACTTTCCATAGATGCGAAGTTACAAATTTAATTTGGTTGTATAAATCTTGATATGGTATTTTTTTCATTATTCGTAATACAGGGCTTGTGGAAGAGTTGCGAGCCATTTCATCGTCTTTTTCATTTTCTGGTATCCCAGTGTGTGATGGGACCCATACTATTTCAACTTTTTCACCCCCTTTAACGAGTTATTATACAGAATATGTACTCCGTCGGTTTTGGACACCGATAGCGACTAATGAAGGGTAAAGGAAATTCTGAAGTTATTCACAAATAAACATTATTCCTTCGAAAAATTGTTTCCATTTCTTTGTTTCCGTTATACAAAGCAAGTGCCTTTGCACTTATTGCCATTTTTCTCCATTCATATATTTTCATTATTATTATATTCTGCGAAACCTCTCAAATTAACAAAGGAAAATGAATGAATGAAAAGTTATTTTTATCATTATTATCTTCTCAAAATTCTTTGCCCTGGCGCATGCAGCACTTGACAGTTGATAAACTATTCTTTATATAAAGCAACCACGATTCAATATTATTGACGAGTCTCTAACATTAACGATGATTCTTGTATTCAATTGAACCCTTATATATTGCTGAAAATTCACACGTTTCACAAATTGATCATGTCATAACCCGATCTCCCTTGAATGGTTATACCCAAATTTAGCTCTCAAAATGCTATCAACAGTTCAATAAGCGCCTTCTCGATAGCTACCATTTGTTGCCGGTGGCATTCTGAAATTAGAAATTTAATTTCCTTGGGCTATCAAATCTTAAATGCGAGTTTATGGCTTGACAGCGTTCTGATAATATTGCCCAGATGTTTCCAAGGGTGGAAACATTAGGGGACGTTTCGATACAGATGTAATTGTTCAATCAGATATTGGACTATCGATATATTAACTCTGAGGATGAACCCGAATATAATTCATTTTCTCTTGTTGTGGATATTTACATATTATTTATTATTCTGTATATTATTTTGTGTTCATTTGTTTTTTTGAAGATTGAAAATTAGTAAAAACGTCAATAAAGTTTCCTCTTGACTAAAATTGGATTTATTGGCTTGATTTGATCAATTCTTCTGAAAGAATAACATTG
>WOGN01005910.1:0-12811 GCA_015342105.1 Leptinotarsa texana
AATCGTAACATGACTTCAAATTTAATTTTATAACTCATCAGCCAATCATAGAACTCGGTTAGTAAAAATTATCCAATACGAAACGCCAAGTCTACAGTCCACGTGTACTACTTCGCTGCCGGTTCATTTCTATGTATTGATTTTTTTGGCCTTTGAGAGTGTCGACAACTAATATCGTTTACTTCGACTATACCAAAAATCGAATCTCTGTTTTCAAAAATTACTAAAATACAGGGGTGTGTCTTCATCTTTAGTGTGTCACAATGTATGAAGGCATGAGGAAAGATTTGACATTGGTGAACCCCTATTCAATTCGAATTCCAAAGATGTCTTGAATGTTCTTAAAATTCCAGCTTATCTAAACATATCCGTGAACATTTTGCTGGGCTTCTGATTTATATTATTTGGTTTCCTAAAAACACATCCGCTGCTGCACATTTAGACGTGATTACACCATTTCTCAATTCTAATCATGTCCTTATGCGTGAGATATAACATGCATTATTTGATGTCACAACAAGATGATGCTATCGGAAAACAACGATAAAATTGGTATCAGGATTAGATCATTAGTGTAGAGCAGAAATAAAATCAGTATTTGACCGCTGAATGGTCCTTAATCTTCAACAAGGTCGCTTGTTAATATAATATCTGGGTTCAGTGATATCTATATGATCAACGACACACGAGATTTCGAAACAGAAAATGCTGTAGACACAGGAATTGCTTTAGTTCTTCAATGGCTGATGCTTGAAAATCAATTCAACGCACCACTGCCTAAAATACTGTCATGAAACTTTATTGAGAATCGGAAATTAATTATTGAGGGAAATTAAAAAAGTAAATAACTACATTTTCTCTAAAACAGTGATCCATTCTGAAAAAAAGATTGAAAATATGTTCGTTTTCCTTCCATGTACCAATCAAACTATCGAAGCTGTTAAAACCAATGAAAACGCAAAATCATCTGCGTTGAATCATATCCATAACAAAACAGCAAAACGTTCCTTGACCTGTCATATCAGACGAAATTCACTCTTTCATCTATTTTCAGTGTTCCAATATTCAAAACCCTCCCCGAGGATACCCTGATCAAAATTTCCGACGTTTTGGAGGAAACGGTATACGCCAATGGAGACTACATCATCAGGCAAGGCGCTCGAGGTGACACCTTCTTCATCATCAGCAAAGGAAGGGTCAAGGTCACTATGAGGATGCCGGATTCCAACGAAGAGAAATTCATCAGGCACCTCTCGAAAGGAGATTTCTTCGGGGAAAAGGCGCTGCAAGGGTGAGATCCAATTGATTTTGCGTTAAAAACATTCATTAACGGGTAATTTCTCAACAGCGATGACTTGAGAACTGCCAACGTCATAGTGGATGATCCTGAAGGAGTTTCAACGCTTGTTATCGATAGAGATACCTTCAACCAACTCATATCGAACTTGGATGAAATCAGAACGAAGTACAAGGATGAACAGGTGGACAGGAGAAGGTGAGTTTCTCAAGTTTTTCTGTTCTTTCTACTTTCAAAAACTGTAATAGATTCATAGTGATGACTTGAATTTCACGCCTTCCAGGAAGTAGCGGTAAGTATTCTCTGTAGACGCAACGGGTGCTGGCGAAGGAAGCAAGAATGTACTTGCTTCTTCATATAATATGCAGAGAAACATTAAGAAATATTTTCTTCAAGTCAGTGTTCAAATGAAAACTCAAGGTGTGTAGATTGTTGCCCTAAATTTTTCATGACCTTGTTAATGAATTCAGTAGCCCCTTCTATTTTTCGTCTCCCGTCATTGACTGATTCCACGTCGTGATACATTTTCAGCGTACTAAATGTACGTTCAATGTTACATGTCACTAAAATAGTTGGACTAATTTCAACCTTGCATACCACTTGATAAAACGAAGTAGCTTGAGCAATATCATAAAATATACCTAACCTATAATTATCAATATATGCACCATTTTAGATTATATTTCATTTATCATTAGTAGATGAAGTAGATGCACCTCCTATCACTAACAGATTGTTGAATCGTTAGTTTTTGGCAATGAGAATACTGAAATTTGCAAAAAAGTGTAAAAATTTACAAAAAGTCTAAATACTAATAGTCCCATATCCCAAAGCCACTAGACGTATCTCCTATCAACATATTGTTATAAACGACATTGTTCTTATATTGTAACAATAACGGATGTATTTGGTGTGAAGGGTCAAGAATGAAATACGTAAAAGTCTATTCTAACCTTCTCACATTCTAATTACTATATATGTCGTTTATCAATAGCAGCAATTTGACTTCAGTTTTTCCCCGAATATCTGTAAAAGATCTCCGTTTTTCAATTATCAAATACACATACATTCTCAAATACATAATAATAAATAATTAACTGGTTTAGTGATCCATCAATTTGTGTTTTTTAAGAAGGGTCAGATAGGTAACAGGATCAATTTTTTTTTTTAATTTTTTTTGTCAACGTTTTGAATTTGATTAAATTCTTCTTCAGGGCTCGAAAAGGAGTTTCTTCGTGTTGAAAATATAACTATTTTGAAAATATCAAACATATTAAATACATAGTGTTGTCTCGAAAATGTTTTATTTTACTGTTTTTTATTTTTATTATGTAACTAATATGTCGGATGTTTTCAAAATAGTTATATCTTCAACACGAAGAATTTCCTTTTCGAGCCCCGAAGAAGTATTTAATTAAATTCGAAGCATTGGCAAGAAAACAATTGTTTTTTAAGAAAAATTCATCCTATCACCCAACCAACCTTTCTTGAAAAAAATACAGTATTTATTGTTTTTTTTTCCTATTACCCATTTTCAGAAGATAAAATATTCTCACTTTTTGTTATATAAAGATGAAGAAGTAGAAAGCCAAAAACTTTCTTCACTAAAAATTAGCCTCTCCTTTCAATTCATACTTATTTTTACTTATTCATTTCCTTCAAGTCTACCTCTCCCAACAATACAATCTTGTGTTGTGTACTAGTTTGTACACGTCCTTTGTTGTATATTTGTCACACTATATTGGACATAATTTGTATTGTCCAAGTAAGTGATCTATTGCCTCACATTCACATTTGTATAAAATATATTAAGTTGCCCCCTTGATTTAGATATTATCCTAGATCCAAAAATGCTCTGTTGAATACATAGTTTTTGAAGAGGAGGTTTCGGTCCTTTTTGCCGCATAGATATAGTCTGGACCCAGCGACTTATATGGTTAATAAAATGAGTTGACTCATCCGTATCAGCTGATTTCTTCACAATCCACCAGTCCTCCCTTTTAGTGGTCTTCAGTTTTGATTTTCTTCAGGACTCTGGCTTTAGATCTGTGGTTTATTTGTCTCGTCATTCCATTTGGATTCCAGGATATCGTCTCTAGATGCATATCTTCTCCGGTAGCAGAAGGTTGTTTATCTTAATAAGGATTTAAAGGTGATTTCGAAAGGAGGTGAAAGTAACCAGGTCCAACGCAATACAACGAAAACCCAGACATCAATTTCCTCCAAAAAGATAATGTCTCCGAACCGGATAAAATAAGGTCAGGACAGACAATTCCGCTTTCTGTTTTGATAAGTTCGTTGGAGGTTAAAATGGACACCATATATTTTGGCACATTCATGTTGCTGGATTTGCAGAGGCTACTTCTCAAAAGCTTGGAACATTGTAGAACCAGAAAACTACATACCTCAGCAACTTTTGATGCTTTATAAAGCTCAGATCAGACCTTCTTTATAATACTGTGATTTCGTTCCGAAAAGAGCCATCTGCCTGACTGGAGACACGAACATGATAGTCTGGAACATCGAAGAAAGGTTGAAGATTTATATCTAGTTCGTAGGTACTTTCACGGGAGGTGTTCAAGTGACTTGGCACATTTGTTTCCACCAAGAAATACATGACGGACTGTGGCTGCTCACTGTTTTGAGGTTCAACTCAGTACCCTTCGAACTTCACTTTTTAAGATCTGTTTCATTTGAAGAACTGCGTTTATGTGGAATAAACGTGAATCGTTACTTTCGCACCGAGTCTGCTCAACCTTCTCCACGAATCTCTCGTAACATTTTCATATTATAATCCGTTAGGAACCTTTTTAATGTGTCCCATATATCTGATTTCCATGCCCTTCTGAAAGTTTTTCTGGTTCATCCATGGCAGATCTTATTCCTTTAATCCATATAGGGCCAAATCTGAAACTTTATATTTATCACCGCTCTCATTTCAACACCATTATAATCTATATTATGAGCAAAAATCTTGTGAATCATAATATTCTTTTCACAGCTGGTATATTTCCGTGATTTGTATTTTAGAAATAATTGTCCACGATGAACTATCAATTGATAAAGTACAAATACTGCAAAAAACACCTCCTCAGTAATGCCTTTGAAATATGTTATGAACAATTGTGATGAACAGTTGTTACAATACATGGCTTTTTATCAAGAGTTAATTGAATAAGTAATGTTTGTTGATAAAATTCATTCTCTATTTTTTTTTCATGGTTTCATCAGCTACGTTTGACTTAGTTATTTTTTATAGTTTTTTACAATTTTCATTATTTTATCAAATCACCATTAAACTAAGACTTCATTATTCACATTTTTAAAATTTTTTCTCAAGGGTCAATTCGGAATACGACAACGTTACTCTGTCGGACCTGAAGATACTGACAACTTTGGGAGTAGGTGGATTCGGTAGAGTTGAACTGGTACAAATAAACGGTAGACCATCGAAGTCGTACGCTCTCAAACAAATGAAGAAGGCCCAAATAGTCGAAACGCGACAACAGCAACATATCATGTCAGAGAAGGAAATTATGGGAGAAGCGAATTGTGATTTTATTGTTAAGTTATTTAAGACCTTCAAAGATGCCAAATATTTGTACATGTTGATGGAGAGCTGTCTGGGAGGAGAACTCTGGACCGTTTTGAGAGACAAAGGACATTTCGATGACGGTGAGTTTTTTCTTACTGCTATATCCTAATTAACCTACCCTAATAGTTGTGTATATAATTCAAAGTGAACATTAGGAACATATATGGTGAAAGCAATGTGGGTACTTCAAATGACATATTAAAAAATGCAAAATATCAAAATAAATTGTGCAAAATCAACTTTTTGAATTTTGATTTGAAATGAGTCAGATTGAGGATGTTGACATTTTAGGGAATTATATTTTGGGACAAAAGTTTAAGTGAATATCCCTGTTTGAGTCGTAATTGAAAAAAAAATATTGAGAAGTAGCGTTTGATAAAATTTTGTATTTCATTAAATTCTTTATTTGTAATCTGAGTTTTTGATAGATAAAATTTTGGATTCAAATTTATAAAATTACCTGTTTGTTTTCAATGCAAATTTTCAAGTTGCTGTAGAATTTGTATATGGTATGGATTTATTTATCTATTATTTATTTTCATATTTGTGGTTGACAAGGACCACTATAATTATAATGAAAAGAATTATTCTCCAATTTTGAGAGACTTTATGAACATTTAGTTTCAAATACATTTTCTCAGTGTGATTGACATAATTTCTAGAAAGTGAAACTCAAAAGAGCCCAAAAGTAATACTGAAAGAGCTTCATTATATGCTTCAGGCATTATTACTTATAAGATTGTAATTTTTACTAGTGATATTTCTCTTTTTCGTTTCAGCAACAACGAAATTTTACACTGCCTGCGTAGTAGAAGCATTCGATTACTTGCATTCAAGGAATATAATATACAGAGACTTGAAACCAGAGAACCTGTTGCTGGACATTCGTGGTTACGTCAAATTAGTTGATTTTGGTTTTGCCAAAAAACTACAGACTGGTCGAAAAACGTGGACCTTCTGTGGAACACCTGAGTATGTCGCCCCGGAGGTTATTTTGAACAAAGGTCATGACATTAGTGCAGATTATTGGTCCTTGGGTGTCTTGATGTTTGAACTGTTGACCGGTACACCACCTTTCACTGGTAAGGATATGTTTTTTGTCCCCACCCAATGTAGTAAGTAATTTCCCTGCAGAAACTTTACACATATCTTGGTAGATAGATTCGAAGTTACTGGGTCTATTCAACCTTCCAAGCAAATCCAGCTCCTAATGAAGCCGAATAACTTATTTAGCGAGTGGTCTTTCAGGTCAGATGGCATCAACTACTGGAATTTTAAAATAAGTCACTCAGTTACATCATTGAGTCAGTGACTTACCTGATTGATATTTCATTTCTTACAGGGTGCTCTATAAGTAATCTGAAGCCTGGCAAAGTTGTATAAATCAATAAAAAACTGAACAAACTTTCATTGGAGAACTACAGACCTATTATTGCTTTTCTGAAATTTTTGAGTGAGCTTTTCTGGAAAAACTATTGACATTATTGGCTGTGTTCTCTGAGAATATACATGATTTCTGCCGAAAGACGTCGACTAACAGTGCCACCTTATCATTTTACAAAAAAACTATTCATTTACTAGAGACAGGTGCGTGTGATTTCAGCAGGGCATTCGACTGTATTCAGCATATTTTCAATGCTTTTGCAGCGACCTTCAGTATCAGGAAGTCAGCAGCTTAATTACATTTCAGGCTAATAATGTGGTGAGGATTTCTGACCAGAGACGATTTGTTAAATTTTTCTATTGAGTAGAGTGTTTTCGATAGTTCACTACGAACTTGAACATTGCTTGCTAACAGCCGAGTGCTTCCAAAGTGCTTTATTGATTTATGTGTGAAGTTGGTTTCATCCAGACTCTTCACAATCAAATCAGAGACGGAAGATTTCCTTTCGAAATTCAGTCACTTGACAGGTTGTTAATTATTTCTGCACTGTATCTTTCACTATATACAAAATATGAAAATGTTTATTGCATAATGATAAATACATTTTTACATATAATCACCCCTAAAATTACTATTTTTTATGATACACATTCAAAACATAATTACTCTCTGGATAGTTCAGTGCCCTATTGAAGCTATTATTTACTTTAATTATGTTTTATGAAAAGTACTTGTACGAGATAATTTTAAAAATTAAGATGAATTTTTCTCAAAAAATATTTATTCATCAATTTCTATTTCGTCTCCTTTGAAGTAGTCCCCCTCAGGTATAATACACTTGAGTTAGCGTTTTTTACAATTCTCAAAGCAGTTCTGATATGCATTCTTTGGTATGTCCTTGAGCTGTCTCAGTAATTTATATTTCATCCTCTCAATCGTCGCAAAACGCCGTCGTTTCATGGGTATCTTCAATCATGAGAACAGGAAAAGTCGCAGGGGGTCAAATCTTGTGAAAGCGGTGGCTGAGAAGAAGCTATGAATTGTTCCACAGTACTAGACATTTTCTTTGTATTGCTTCTCGCGTATATAAGCAAATCTGTATCGCCACTGACATCATATTCAACAATTCTTGAGCGATGCTCATGCGACGGTTTATCAGCTCTTAGATTTTTCTTCTCTCGGAAGATCAAAACCTCTTTAGGACTAAAAGGCAATTTCATAGTTGACAGTTGGGATGCATCGTATCCGAGATCGTTCCCAGAATGTTGTATTAATCTGCTATATTCTGCATAAGCGTGTTTTGCGCGATTGGCAATATACCCAATTCTTTGTTGTCCAACTAACATCTCTTTCTATAATGAAGTTAAGAAGAGGTAGATACGTCTAGAAGGATTTCCATGGCCGCTTTTGGCACGAGAGATAACCAAGCAAGCATGTCAGGGGCGACTGAAGCCCATGTAGCGCCCTGACACCCTGACATCCTCGTATATCAAAATACGCGGTCAAAATGGAAAAAGGTTCTTACAATAAACTCGACTCAACTCCGAACATCGCTGGAATGCCTTGCTGTTAGCTCAATATCATTGTTTTTTTGTAAAACCAGTTACAGTGAACTTGGCGACAGAGTAACGTATCCAAACCTATCAAAAATTTGTTTAAAATAAACATTTTGTTGCCGGGAAGTTTGAAAATTGATTGAGGAAATTTGACATTTTTTGATAGATTGGCTTGTCGCCGTCTAAACACGAGTGAAAAGTATTTTTTAGGAAAAAAGGGGTTGCAAATAATGAAGGACAACTGTGTAGTTATTTCAAAATATTTCATTTAAAAACGTTTCATTACAGGATGTTCGTATCACTAAGTATAATGACAAAAAAGTTACTTTTCGTGCTTTTGCATTAACAATCTTGACATTCAACAATTTCAATAATCAATTTAAACAATTGCTTTTTTGTTCACTTAATAAATATTCAGTGAAAACATACTTTGGTCTATCAGTACTACATGAAAAGAATAGTGTTTTGGTTACTGGGTATTTTATCTATCTTTTTTTTTTCAAAGGTTCTGATCCAATGAAGACTTACAACATCATATTGAAAGGAATAGATGGTATTGATTTCCCTAGATCGATAACGAGGAATGCCCAAGCTCTCATTAAAAGATTATGTAGAGACAATCCTGCAGAAAGATTAGGATATCAAAAAGGAGGTATCAGTGATATTCAAAAGCACAAGTAAGTACTATAATGTTTTTAATAAAGAAGAGTATTCAATGCTTATTGAAGTGTTTAAACATTTTTTCCTAGTAGGAAACCTACTAGGAAACCCATACCTACCTAAAAACTTCTTTGACATCCCTTAGTCTGAAAAACCATTTTGGAACAAAAATAGTGTTTTATAAGAGAATTAACATATACAATTCATTTCCTTAATATATGCTGGTTCAAAAAATAATCAAAAACATTCTGAATTTGATATACAAATAATTCTCTTATTTTTTTAACATATCTCATTTCTGATTTGATCATTCACAGTTTTTTTTTCGAAATAAAAATATTTGTTTTTCTTGTTTAGTTTAAATTATTATACTTTCTATTTTCCTAACATAAGCTGTAGTAGTTTCCTGAGAAAATTATCATTATTATTATTCACCAGAAATCCAACAAAAATTTTAAAAAATAATGAAAAAACCCTAGACCTTTGTAATTGTTACATGAATCTGTCACTTTGTTGCCAACAGCTCATCAATAAAGTATATTCCAAGGGCTATAAAGGAGAATGATCATTCTTTTTGTGCTTTTTTGCTATTGATCAAAATCAACTTGACCTTTTTATGTTTATTATGCCCAGAAAAATTACATGTTCATATATACAGAAATTATAATGTGTTTGTGTGTGTCATGAGATTGAGCTTTTATTTTTGTTGGATTTTCAGGTGGTTCGATGGATTCAATTGGGAAGGACTTCTTAGTCGAACGCTCACTCCACCGATACTGCCCAGAGTTCAAAATGTCACAGATACATCGAACTTTGATAACTATCCGCCCGACGAAAACGTGCCTCCACCTGATGACAATTCCGGATGGGACAATAATTTTTAATTTTTGATGAGGGTTTTCTAATTTCCTTTTGATATTCAAACTTAAGAACGTTACAGTTCATGCGACATAAAACACCCCAACTTTTTTGTCCTTTAGAACATCCGAAAATTCTAATTTGTGTCGGAAACTGCAAAGTGCCTTACAAATGATATGCAAATAATTATTGTAGGATACTTTTTGAATATTTTATTGTTACTGTGTTATTTTAAAAGATATGATTGTCTATTTATGGAAGTACATGTCTAAGATATATTTTTATATTGTAAATTATTCACCCTAAAAGTGCCAATACTCTTAGTAACATGTAGGTTAGGGATCAATTTTTGATATCATTCATTTTATTTTTGGAACATGACAGTAACTAATTAATCATGTATGAGTTGGTTGAAAGTGTGGCCTTGAAAAATCGTTAGTGCCATTTCAACAATTCAATTCAAATTTTATGAAATAACTTTTTATCTTTAATTTCTGACACTTTTTTTGTAAATATTTTAATGAAAGTTACCCCACTCTATCACTGTATATTTTTTGAATTACAATTATGTTTTTTGCTGATAAACTGTGAATAAATGTAATTGATGGCAATAAATAAGCTCAATTAAATTGTTTTTTTTTATCATTGAATGTCAAGGTAGTAGTAGTTTTCTTGTTTGTGATCATGTGTGTCTGGGTTTGGTTAAAAATACAGCTAATAAGACAGGGTGTTAGAATGTGGACGGTCAAATGGAAGATAATGTTTTAAGAGTCGTAAGGAGTGAGCACGTCATACTGAAATCTAATTTAGAATTCTACGAGAAAATGATGGATTTTAGCAAAAAAATTATAAGGAAAAAACTTTTCTATATCTACAGAGAATCCCGCTGAGTCAATGAATGTTTCATATTCGCGAAAAAAAAAATTGAAACGTTAATATGGGATTTTATGAAAAAAATATTGACTCAGCGGGATTCTACATCCAAAAATAGACACATTTTGCTCGAAACATTTTTCCATATAATGTTTCATTTGGCCGGCATATTGAAATTAGAGTATTTTGAAATGTCTTATCGTAAAATGCTGCCCCAAGACAGAATCCTAAGCTGAAAATCGTATGAAATAGCGTTGGCAACATCACACTGGAATTTGTACGGTTTGTTTACTTTTGCTTTTTCAGCAGGGTCGTAGTTACTCTGTAGTAGAATGAGGTCGAAGGAATGAGAATTCTAAAGCATGGGATTAGGAATATTCGATTGTAACTCATTAGTATATCAAGTAGGTACGTACCTACTGTTGACTCTCAGGAGAAAACCGTAATATATAATTGGGATTTCAGAAACGTAAATATCATTATGAATTAGTCTAGAGATTTCTGAAGTAGAGTACTGACCAGAGGCGGACCAGATTAAATTAAGTGGTGTGTTTAATGTGCGTGCATTCGCTAGTGTATGTTATTGTGAAATTTTCCAATATGTCGACTAAGTATGCAGAAGAAAACTCGATTCTCATCTTCAAGCAATCGAAGTCGACGATTAACTTCCAAAAGTCATGTTTATTAGTCTAGTCAACATGGTTGTTTTTGTTTCGTTGATTATAAAGATTTAAATTGAAGCGGTTTGTTTTTAGTTAGCAATGTATACTTATGATAAATTATGATTTAAAAAGATAAATGATTCCTCAATATTGAATACTAATGCTGATCAACAAAACCTTTATTAAGCAACAAAAACAATTTTGTAGATTTCCAACAATATTTTGGAAATCATCTTATAAATAACGCATACGTTTATAACAATTTTTTAAACAATAAAAGGTAAAAATTAAAAAAATATATTTTTAGGTAGCAAACGAATAAATACTAATAATAAAAAATGTTTTCATGATATATTCAACTTTTCAATTTGTCACCGATGTACATTGTTAATAATGTGAAGATTAACATTTTTTTATTCTGCCAACTGGAAGCTATTCTCAAAACCTGCGAAGAATCGTTCCACGAACAGAAAAATTCTGAGATTTGTGGTTTAACAATAATCGTACTTGCAATGTTAATATTGAAGCTACATGAAATTGTTAATTAACTAAAGCATAACTTATGTAGTGAAAATCATACAATAAACTGTATTAGTAAGTTTGATTATGAATTTTCATCAAGTATTAGTCAGTTTTATTCAACTTAGTACTTCAAAAAATTTAGCAGTTTCTCCCAAATTGAGGAAAGAAGTTTTGGCTCATTCATTGAGACTGAGAATTGCGGTTAAAAAAGCTGCTCTACACAGAATGGACGAGAAAGTGTCTTTGCCAGAAAAAAATTATTTCTCAAAGGTGGCATAAGGAATGCGCCTTCACATGTGTTTGGAGAACATGATAAGTGTCACCTTATAAAATATTTCAAAAATATTCCGGATTCGAATGAAGAAAATCTTGTACCTGCAATGAAATCCTCTGGGCTCTACAGCGATATAGAGACAGCTTTACAAAGGCTCATTTAGAATGCTAGCAGCCTCCCCTTGAATATGGATAATAATAACCTAGCTGAGCAAATTTGTTGGTGGAAAAAGAATCAACTTCTCTCTGAGAAGTTCATATCAATCAAAATGTGAGGCTGCTGCATTATCTTTCAAAACCGCTGGGGATTACCAAGGAATAGTACATAGGGCCATAACTGGTAGAAAACCACAGAAATTTAAACAGACCTACATTTCTAGAACAAAAAAAAGTACGCAAAAAAAAAGTTTGCAAAAAAATATTCATCTGAAAGTGAAATCATCCATGCCTGATGAAGATTATGTACCAGAAGCATATGTGCCATCTTAACCGTTGGATGATGAAAAATATAAGAAAATGGAAACTGAATTTTTGAACAAATTGAAGAAGACCAAACAAGAAATTCAATATATCGAAAGAGCTACAGTTGGACAAGCTGGTAATCTCTTATGGATCCAAGAAAGAGTTTTTAGAATAACAGCTTCCCACTTTGGACAGATTTGTAAAATGCGGCAAACTACTTCAAGGGCAAATTGTATAAAAAATATGTTATATAAATACATTTTCAGGTAATCAAGCCACTTGGTATGGCTTAGCATACGAGTCCCATGCTATTCAATCATTCAGGGAAAAATTTATTAAAGAAGTGAAGAACTGTGGCCTCTTTATTGACAAGGATCTTCCATTTTTGGGAGCAACGCCAGATGGTCTTGTTGAAGAAGATAAATTATTAGAAATAAAATACCCTTCCAATATTTCTAAAATGAGTCCTGAACAAGATATTGCTGAGAAGAAAATAACATTTGCTGAGTTGAAAAACAATCAAATGCGATTGAAAAGGAATCATGCTTATTATTTTAAAGGACAACTTGCTATTACTCGCCATGTTTTTGTATATGGAGCCCTCTTGGATTACTTGTGAAAGAGGTGAGGATGCTTTCTTAAAAAAATTGTCTATCAACACAAAGAATA
>WOGN01005911.1:0-12811 GCA_015342105.1 Leptinotarsa texana
CGCGAACATTCCTTATACGCCGAAGAAGCGAAAAGAGAGTTCGAGAAGGGTTCGACAATGTTCGTTACCGCAACATAAACCGGCCGCCAGCTTCCGTACGGCAGTCTATATCGAGAAAGCGAGCTGTTAACACATTGTGTAGATAAACGTGTGTAAATGAATTAGTTACGTAACTATTGTAAAAATAAATTAGTTTAAGACAGTCAGTGCTTTAATCCGTTACAATACATTCGTTGAAGCTGTCGATTCATTTGAAGCTGATAGTGGATAGAAGAACTAAAACGATATTGCATTACTATTTATTTCTACTACTGTTTGGCTTTTCTCATCATTTTTTTACAACTCTTTCAAAAAAATTTTGTTTCTTGTTTAGGTTATATGAATATTGCTTGCCTCCTATACTATTCTGCCTCACATCCACATGAAATATGACCAGCTATTGCTCATCCATTATTGCATCACCCAAGGTCTGATTTGAAGTATATAGACCTATCTCCAAGTTTACTCAGCTCTTCAAAGCATTGACAGATCAATCCCAATGTAACTTTTAATGTCCCAAGTGCAGCCTGGCTATCTGTGTAGCCTGTGCCTTGTTTAAGTTTATACAGATCACTTGCTGAATATATGTCATATTTTTATGGACATAATTTGGGTTGCCCAGGAAATGTTGGTCTCCTGTGATTCAGTGCCTCACATTCGCATCAACCTTCCGATCAGAGAAAAGGTCCGTATGGACCTTTTACAATATTTGTGACTTCATAATTTTTTGTTATTATACACTAGAAACGTGCCTCTACATGTATTTCATAAAACTGACAAACTGAATAGATTAAAACATGTTTCAACCCGATTCACAATCACCAGTTTCATTTTTTCTTTTGTTTTAAGCCATTTTCGACTCAAACGCAGATACTGTGGAAAAACCGTTAAATGTGTATTTGAGCCAAGTAGCAGCCAGTGTGAGACAATAGTTTGACAAGTAAACACGTACCTATTATTATGCATTTGAGTTTTATTGTTTGATTCTTTTGAGTGTATAATTTTGTTTCTTTCGTTATTCTTCATGTATAAAAGATAATTTTGTTTCTTTTTTTTTTGTTTAGTATATCATGTTGTGTGGTTGGTTTTGTTCTGTAGAGTTCTGAATAAAAATACTACACGCTACCAGCGTTTGACTGAGGAAGAAAAACGTATATTTGGTGCAAAATGTCGAGCTAATAAGGAAGCTGAAATGATCGACAATGATGACCCTTTTGATGATAGCGATAATGACACTGACCTTACGTATCGACCAGAATATGTCTGAAAATGTTACGAACTGGTATGAAGTGACTTCACCGAGCAGTTGTGCCCAAACAGAGATTGAACACCTGGATGGCCAGAATATTTTTGGACATCTGACAGATTCTTCTCGAATTGGCTCATTCCAAGGCGTTTATTCACTCTTCGAAGTTTCGAATCAGGTTTTTAGAGTTCGGCAGAGCCGTCCTCTTTCCATTATTATTTGGTCTAGTGTGAATAGGTGTGAGCTGCAATAAGCCCGTGCGGGTTGCGGTGGAGGGTCAAATAGACCCACTTACTTTGGACCTAACCTATCCTAACAGCAGTACCTTTGAATGAGCTACTTAAGCCTAAACAATGTAGTTTTGGGACTCCTGGAGAACTTATGGTTAATCCTCCATTAGGTCTGTAAATCAATACCCTCATATGTATTATCGAGTGACTCGAAGTTACAGTTTCAAAATTATTGCAAAATGTTGTACAGAAAGTCTATTTTCAACAGAAACTGACTGCATCTATTTGATTTGATTAACTATTGTAACGAATTAATGCACTAACTGTCTTAAACTAATTTATTTTTACAATATTTCCGTAACTAATTTATTTACACACGTTTATCTGCACAATGTGTTAACTGCTCGCTTTCTCCATACAGACTAACTCGAACAGAGGTTGGCGGCCGTTTTATGTTGCGGCAACGAACATTGCACATCCTTTCTCGTCATGTCGACACAATTTCAGGTTATTCGTGTAGGCTTCGCGGATACATTCTCGATGAGTCATGTGTTTTCTCGCTCTGTCAGGGCCGGCGTCAGATTTATTACACTATGTAGAAAATGAAGGATTCGAATGCAAATTAGATCAATGATGTTTGTATGGCGATACTATTGCAGGTGACTATACTCTGTTTTGTTCACAAAACTGATTGTTACTCCCAATTCTGTGACCTAAAAATTTACTCTGCCTAATATCAGTCGATTTTTCTGATATAATAACCAAGTTACAGAAACCGGTACCTTTTATCAGAATCCAAGATACATATGACTGGTTGATCTTTATACTGAAGCTGTTTTCAAAATATTGATGGATGTAGATGTTACTAAAGGTAGGAGATCATGATGAAAAAAGAAATGAAAATTTTTATGTTTTTTACCACTTCTACATATAAAAGTGGTAAAAAACATAGAAATTTACATTTCTCTTTTGATCATTATTTTCAAAAGTTTGGTTGTTTTATTCAAAAGGAATTAAATCGTCAATTATATTACCTCTACCTAACCATATGCATTTTTTGGAGCTCAAAATAGCCCTTATGTACGTTCATTTATGGTATTGAAGTAGATGCGAGAGGTATCAATTTTCTGTTAAATAAATATAGTTTTAAAAAACGAAAAAACACGCCTTTGAAGAACATAGAATTGAAAAGTTGAAAATAATAATTTTTTGAAACAATAACTAACGAAAAATACTAGTATTATCGTGAAAAAAGCGACAAGCGCCTGATATACAAAAATATGACACAAAGCGCCCACGGTTTTCCACAATAATACTAATATTTCTTAATACTAGTATTTCTTCATCGTTTTAAGTTTACTTAAAAAAAAAATAACTTTTCAGTTCGATGTTCTTTGAAAGCGTGTTCTTTAGTTTTTCCAAACTATATTTAATTTTCACTTTTTAGTCCGATTTACGGCCAAATTTTTTTTTTCATTTCTAGTCACTAGTATTATAAATCTTCAACAGACGGCGCACTAATGGAAAATTTCTCTCAAACAACATAATGAAGTTTGAGGTCTCAAATTCTGTAGTAATACTGAGATGCAGTAAATATCCAACAGAGGGCGGACAGTTGTAAAATTTGTTTCGAAGTGAAGAGAAAATTTGCAGTAATAATCTCAAATAACAATTCGCTCTCGATATTTTGACTTGAAATTTCATTCAAAATATTATTGGACTAAAATATTTTTTTTGGAATAATTTTATTTTTTAAATCAATCTCTTGATTTGACAAGCACCTTAATTCTAATTTTTCGATTTTTTTAAATGAAATGTATCTTCCGCTTCGTTCAAAACTTCACGGATGATTTGTGAATATTTCATCTGTAGTACAAAATTTCGCTAACACTCATATTCTTAAAATTTGTTTTTTATTTTGATTTTTTTTGAACAACCAAGCATCTGCCCGCGAATAGCTCAAGTAATAATTGATAGTTACGTACAGCGCCATCTGCCGGCATACAGATCAAGCAATAATTGATAGTTACGTACAGTGACATCTGCCCGCGAATAGATCAAGCAATAATGCCGATATTTCTGTCAATACAGATCCCGAGCTAGAGAGTTACAAACAAACATACATACAAACGAACATGCATACATACATACATACATACAGGTGGAGCTAATATAAAGCGTATATGAAAGGATACTGATATATTTTATAGACACCATCAAATTACTAATAGCTAGGAACGTGTGATGATTTTCACTGGAATTTCTGCTATTCTTGAACCTCCCTGTGTCACCAGAAATGATGACATGGATTCTGAATTAAGTTGATTGAATTACTTGAAGGTATGGAAGTCTCAAATGCATTATGAGTGCATCCTAAATGGAGTTTTTTGAATTCCTTGAAAGTCTTAAATGCCATATGAAATAACTGAAACTTGTCAATTATTCCATTCAACTTTTTGCCAGAGAAATCTATGGCATTTATGGATCAAAATCCCAATCATTCTTTCCGAAACGGATTACGGCCAGCGAGAAAAAAAAAAAAATAACCGAAATTTGTGGTTTACTCCATTCAACCTTCTGCCAGGGAAATCTATGGCATTCATGGACCTTAATCTAGATTATTCATTCATGTTTTTCAGTGACGCTTGTGAAGCTGATCAATGTTTATTGATACTTTGCATACTTTTCACAGTTTGTCCGAAATTTTGAGCGGAATTAAAAATCGCTCAGATACGTAGATTTTAATTCAAAGTGCAATTTTCCCATCAATATTTCATCCTTCTGCTGCTAGACTCAAGCCCAACCACATTCAAACTCTGCATGTTACTGTAATTTCATCACCTGGACTAACTATTTGAAGCCGTCATATTCTCTTGAGATACTTTATTTTCCTTTGAACGTTTTGAACATTGTTAGTCGAATCTGTTGTTATTGCTAACTATTGAAGGACAACAATACAAAAGACGAAACCTCTTTGACGCCTTTTATAATGGTTTTTATTTTTCCGAGAGGAACGAACAAATGTTTGTGAGCAGTTATTCTCTCGTACATAACGAAAGACAAGTTAGGGCAATTACAATGCTGACTGGTTAGGCTTCAGTGAAAAGGAATTTAATTTGTTTCAATTGTGAAAGAATTCAAATAACAGAAGCCTAACGAAGAGATACATATATTGTTTGTTATTTGTTCATTTTCGCCAAGTAGTAGTCCCATAATTTATTTGAAGAGACTGATTTCTATCAAACAATTTATTACTTTTCTTGAAAGAGTTTGATGATAATAATGCTCACGGATGTTTTCCACCGATAATTGAAATTCTTTTGTTGAGAAAATAATTGTTTGTTCGATATTATCTTCAATATCGAAGTATTGAATTATTCTTATAAAATTATCCATTATGTAAGATTGTAGTCAGATTAGTAAGGCTGTTACAAAAAAGTTTTTAGCATAAAATGTATTCACTTCATCAGAAATTAAAAACGATAACTTACACGGTAGATAAATTTTTCTCATGAAGATATAGATATGGAACACTCACCAACTGGAAAACGAATAGAAAAAACATAACAAAATTGAAATGAGTGACATTTTTACAGTGTCATTTGGAGAAATTATGAATGATGAGTAATTTTTCTCTATCTTTCTTTTATTTGAGTAGGAATGTATGAATGTGGCTCAAATTGTTGAGATGTTTTCATTTTCATAAAACCTTTTTCGTTATTGATTTGTGAAATTTCTTAAAATGTTCATCTACTTGGATTAGTTTCTCTACATAAAATTTTCGTTATCTGAAATCCATTCTGTGATTCTCCAATCCACAAGAATTAACGTTTAGTCTGTAGCCGTTTATGTGTGAATTTATGAGAGTAATGAGAATCTGAAAGTCTGACCTATGTATGTTTTGATTTATGAAATTTTTAATATTTTTTTAATTTCTTTTCATTCAGTATTACAGTATTGAATTTACCAGATAATCCAGAAAAAGTTATCACATTTCTTTTAGAAATTATGACGTTATCGTTTCGGTACGTATTGATTAATTCTGGTGTTTGTTCTTGAATATAAGTAGATTTATAATGAAACGGCTGTAGTAGATTACCAGAATAGAATAAAAAACTGAAACCGTGACAACTGAAACCAGAATATATCAAGGGTAAATATACAGAAGATATCATAAAATGAATGAGAGATTCATTGGAACGAAATCAAAACCAATATACTAGACGTATCGGAGGGATAAGATAAGATAAGAAAGAAAAAACAACCAAAATTCACGATGATAGAAAGTGAAACAAGAGAAAAACTGAATAATCATAAAAAACAAAAAGCGACTGAACAGTACAGAAGGAATGCATCAATGATGATAAAAAACAATTTGAATATGCAAAAAATAAAATAAGAGTAAAAAACAAGAGTAGTACCAAGAATCAGAAATGAAAATCAGGAAGAACATTTTACTTATTCATACCAAATAATGAGGCTACGATAAACAGAGATATATGATGATATATAGAAAAAAAATCCAGTTGAGTGAACAGGATACAATGTGTAAAAGGCAAATAAAATAAATTCATTATTTCGCTTACTGTACATATTCAAAAAATACGTCAAATATAAATTAAAATTTGACATTGTTCAACGTTAAAATGTCACTCCTACTTTCAACCCCCTTCGAATGACTGGTACAACCCCCAATTTTTCAAACGGGAAGTATAGGTTTGTGATATACTTTATTTTTACGCAGTAACTTATCGGGGTAAACTAAAAAGATTTCCCTTCTAAACTTCTATAAAGTTCTCCATTACAATTTTTATATTTTTTAGATTGTGGAAGGTAACAAATGCCCAAAAAAAGTCGATAAAAAACCTATACTATCCATTCGACGGGGGTTGAAGGTAGGGGTAGCATTTTCCCGTGGAAGTATGTTGAATCATAATTTAAATGTGACGTGTTTCGGGATTTTGTTAAAATATGTACCGTGAACGAAATGATGAATCTATTTCATTTGGCTTTTACACATTGTATATTTGCAGAAATGAAATATATCCTGTAATTATGCTTTTGAATTCTGCATGCGAATTTCGTGAAAAATCGAATATATACAACACAGTGGGGCAATACCTGTAAGATTCCAAACGATTCGTCTTCCTTACTGAACACAGTTTTTTGCTTGATAAAAACCGTAACCTAGAGAGGTTCCACTTTACGTTGACTTTTTCTTGACGAAAAAGTAATGGAACAAATGGCCAAAATAGTTATCGAAAATGCATCAACTGATAAGTCATTATTTGGAAAGGCATTCCACGAAAATTGCAAATCGACGAAGGAAATCAAGAATATGAGTAGAGAAATAAAAATTTCCAAGTCAATGGTATTTTTTCAAAATACTTTAAACTCCAGGCGTCAGAACTTCAAACAAACTTCAAACTGAGAGAGTACAACCACATTACACACCACAAACCTGAAATAAGGAAGGAGAAAACCCATCGACATCGAAAGGAATAAACCTCCAGGTAGGACAAATTGCGTGGCGTCTAAAATTTTTTTATGAACAATGGAGAACAATAACGAATAGCAATTACATTTTGAACTGTATTCAAGGTTATATAATCCCATTCTTGAACATACCTACACAAGAATGTGTTCCATATAAACGTATTTTACCAAAAGATGGACAAAAAGTGATAATTACCGAAATAAAGAAACTTTTACAAAAAGGCGCTATCAGAAAATGTAAATTGAAAAAAGGTCAATTTATTTCAACTTATTTTCTGAAGAAAAAATCTAATAACTCATTCAGATTTATTTTAAACCTCAACAATCTGAATGAATTGATTTCACCACAGAACTTCAAATTAGAAGATCACAGAGTAGTTCGAAATTTGCTTCATACAAATTACTTTACAACAACTGTAGAATTACACGTTGCTCATTTTTCAATCCCAATATCGGAAACACATCGAAAATATCTGAGTTCCATATTTAACAAAGAGATGTATGAATTTTGCTGTTTATGTTTTGGCTTAAATATAGCAATGTAGCAACAAAAATTTTGTAACCTATGATTCAGACCTTAAGGTTTAACAAAATAATATCAATCATTCATCTTGACGATTTTCATATGATTTTTCCAAAATCATATGCCTAACTGATACAAAATTTACAAAAAATCTTTTAGAAAAATTGGGATTTGTAATAAATTTTAAGAAAAGTTGTTTGACGCCATCCAAGGAGTGCCAGTTTTTGTTTTCTATTTTCAACTCATTTGATAGGTCCATATCTTTACGGATGGACAAAAAACTCAAATTGATAAAAACACTATGTCATTATAGAAATAGGACAATATGTCAGATTCGTGAGTTGACGTAGTTGATAGGCAAACTCATATCGGTCTGTCCAGCTGTAACATATCGGTTAATGCATACAAGAAATTTATAAAAGCAAAAATATCTGGCTCTGAAGAACAAGGAAGGCGATTATTCTTCTCAAATGTGGTTACGTCCTTCTTTACAACTAGAAATTGAATGGTGGATTTCACAACTGAAGCAGTCTGAGATGCAACATTTCAAAATCTCTGGTTATAAACTAGAAATTTACTCAGCTCGTTAACGAGGTGAGACGCAATTTCAAATGCATATTAACTACCTCGAATTGCTTGCCGCTTATTATGGACTACAATGTTTTGCCAAAGATAAAACACATTGTCGTATTTACCTTCATATCGAAAATACTACAACAATTTCACTGAATAAAAGAATGGGGGAGTTAAATACGCATATTTGAATTCCATAACTTTCAAAATTTGGGAATGGTTCGAAAAACAGAAAATTGTGTTTCTTACGCCATATATTGATACAAGAGAAAATTTCTTAGCAGACAATCGAATTTATGAAATATTCAGAGAAGTTTTGGTGAACCCACAATTGACTTATTTGCGTCATATATTATTACAAAATGTAAAACAGTTATATCATGGCACAAATACCTTGCATCGATAGCGGTAGATGCTTTTACAATCTCATGGTCGAACACCTGCGGCTATGCATTTCCTCCATTCTCTCTCTTTACGCGTGTTGTGAGTAAAATAATTTTGGAAAAAGCTGAAGTAATCATGGTGGTCCTATTCTGGCCTTCACAACTATGGTAACCGCTTTTCCAAAACGTGCTTGTTTCAGATAGTTTATAATTTGGTCCTGAAAAATCACTTCTTTTGTCTCCTTTCAGGAAACCAAATCCTACGCACAAGAACCTTACCCTGGCTGCAGGGAAATTATACAGAGGTCGTTCGTATTGAAAGACTTCCTGAACCGAGTGTCTCCCCAATGATATACTTAATTAGTAAGAACACTCAAATACAATACAATTCATCATTCTCAAAGTTGTGGCAATTTAAAAATTCTTTAGAAATTGATAAATTCAAACCATCTGTTGAGCATATTTTGGAATTTTTACCGAATGAACGCAATAACGGAGCATCTTACCCAACATTAAATACTCATCGCTCAGCCCTATCTCTACTTTTCTTTTTTTCAAAAACAGATGGAAAACTTATACGACGATTTTAGAAAGAGGACTTTAAAATTGAGTCAGTTTTTCCTAAGTACTCGTATACTTGGGATCCCAGTCAAATTCTGTTATATTTTGAGAAATTATATCCCTTACCAAAACTAACCTTATCAGAAGTTTCCTTGAAGCTCAGAATGCTTGTGGCATTAACTTCAGCTGCAAGAGTTCAGGATTTAACAAAAATCAAAATATCAGAAATACACCTTTATGAAGACAAAACATTTCTGATATCTAGTGTCATAAAAACTAGTACACCAAATATGGATCATCCTCTCATATTTTTACCATTTTTCAACGAGATACCTGAACTTTGTGTTGCATTCACCCTATTACATTATTTAGAAATAACCAAACCATTTAGAACCAGTGAAGAAAATGAAATGCTTTTCCTAACACATAAGATCATCACAATGCTTCATCACAAACCGTAAGAAGGTGGATTAAAAGTGTTCTAGAGAAAAGTTGCATAGATATTTGATATTTTCGAAAGCCATTCAACATTTTTTGAATGCTGTTATTATATTCAAAATTTTCATATTCAAATTGTAGCAGGCAATGTATACACTGAGATATATTGTTTGTTTTCGATTATTATACATGATGTTAATATTAAAAACTCGTTCTGACGATCACTGGTAACCCAACCGTACTCTCTAGATTACTCTAGAAAGCAAAATGAAATCAATATTAGAACTCAACCTATGAAGTTCGGTAGATGAAATTATCATTGTGTGTTGTATATAACTCATTGAAAAAAAAATAAGAATTCAATATATTGCTTTGCTGAAGACAGCACCCTTGTCTCGTCATTCCATTTGGATTCCAAGACATCGGCTGCAGATGCACATCTTAACCGTTAGCAGGAGACTGCATATCTTAACGAATTGGGGTAAAAGTAACCAATAATTGTAAAGGCTGCTAGTCAAAAGCTTCAGCTTGGTTGTAACGATGAATCTTTCTTATACAACTGTATGTTGTCTTGATGAAATAAAATGATTTAATTTGATTTGATTTAGAACACTGTTTTGTACTAGAAAACTGTACATACGCCAGCAACTTTTGATGTTTTACAAAGCTCAGAACAAATATTCTATGTAGTTTTGTTCTCATATTTGGAGATCTGCCCCAAAGCATATTCTGAAGTTGCCGAATTCCATCCAGAAAAGAGCCATCAGCCTAATTGGAGACTCGAATATCACTTGCAACCTTGGTAGCCTGAAACATCGAAGAAAGGTTGGAAATTTGTCTCACTCTCTCTTCTATAGATACTTTCACGAAAAGTGTTCTAGTGACTTAGCACATATGGATCCATCAAGAGTGATATCAAAAATACGCGACGAACTGTGGCTGCTCTGGTTCAAATCAGTACACCTCGAAAGAATTTACTGCCTATTGTAGGAATGCGTGGAATAAACTTCTTCAGAACGATTTTCCAAATGAATTTTATCTCGAGCGATTCAAATTCAACGTGAATCGCTACTTTCGCACAGGCACCGCTCTCAGATAGCTTTAAGGATTTTTCAGTAGTGCTTCTGTTGTATGCCAAAAGGAACAAATAACGTGATGAAGAAGCTCACATTTTAAATATTGAATACTTTGTTAAAACATGAAAAACATGTTCGGATGGAAAACATTTTTATGCTTTTTCTACCGTTTCATAGGTGGCCTTATCAAAATCTCAGGGCTTGTGAAACTTTTCAAGACAATTATCATGGGGTTTCAATATGAATTCAATTGAAATTTGGCCTAATCAAAGCAATTGAAAATTCAAAATGACGTAAAATTTCAAATATTCTTTATTCCGCTATAATCGCAACTGTATGCCTGTCATGGCACATATACATGTCCTTCAGTGTTCGCTAGTCACGAATAAATAAATCAATTTTTTGCAAGATATTGCGAATGTTCGTGTCCCAATGAGCGGAATGTATCATTGAAAATGAAGTCCTGAGCACATCAAATGGGGTACTTGTTCCAGTGTTGGTTTTTTCGACACCTGAATTTCAACGTCTTCGATATACAGGATATTTTCATCCCCCAAAGTAATACATAAATGAGTATTTCATTTTCTGAGCAAAAAAGTGACTTGATTTTTTTCTTAAATTCTCTTATACTCTCTTATCAATCTTGTCTTGTCTTAATCCTCTTCTCTTCTTTCAAAAAAAAATCTCCTCCAATATCGTGCAAATCAAAATAAGATAAATGACGGGAATTTTTTGTCTTGGTGGCAACATTCTTTTATATAAATGAATATATTACTTTTCGAATTATTTGGCATTGATCATAATGATATTCATCGTATCGTAAATATAACAATGATTCTTCACTTTCAGAAGTGAGTATCAAAATATTAAAGGATAGATATGTTTCTGCTACGGGTACACAGCTTAGGAAGAGGAGTCATTTAGGAGCACTTGTATCTTCACTGATGTCACTTCACCCACCAGATCTGGGCCATAAATAACGAGAATAGCAAGGGGCTCAAAATATTACCTTGTGGTTACTAGTTACACTCTCATATAGATCTTCGTATCAATCAGAGCAAAAATTGTCATCGATGTTCTGCAGTAGATGTGTCTCAGCAATGCTTTCATGTTAGTTCTTGCGCCTACATGATAAGAGTTTTTGCCATAAAAGAAAATTGATAGATATTTCATTTGACGAAACTCATCGTGAAGTTTTTTTTACAGCCATAATGTAATGAGATGTTCACTAAGATTTCTTTTTCATTCAGAATGGAGTAGAGATTCATTCTGTAAGAGAATGAGAACAGATTGGAACAATTCTGATCGAAGTAAAAATTGCCAAATTTTGGGCACTTTGAATACCATATTTTCTTCAAAGATAATTTTGATTTTATTCGTTGTATCAAAGAAGATCTTGCTCCTTATTCACCTGCTATTTTCATTTATAATTGAAAGATTATAATGATTGAAATAATATTAATCTAATTTAATTCACATTCAACTACATATACAAAATTCTTGAGTACACAAAGAAATGTGTACATTTAGTCACCCCTTTCCCAAATAGTGAAGTTTATGTTTCAAATAAACACTGTATGCAGAAAGTAAAACAACCCACAGAGTTGATTTTGATCCACAGAGTAATTCCATCAACTCCTCTCAATATCGAAACTTTACTCAAGGAATTTGTTGGAAAATTTGATTAAAACCACAGAAGCGGGGTTATTTAAATAAATTAGGATGTTCTCGAAGTACGAAAATCTTCAAACAAAATTCAGTGAATTATCTGAATTGGCACGAACTTCGAATGAAATTTCCATTAAAAGTATAAGAAAGTCAGCAGTGGGAATAATAATAGAGCCATTCCTAATTTATGATCAACGTCTGAAGAAAGAAAGATCAAGGCTTGGACGTCTGGCTTTTAAATGACATGCAAGCAATTGCAGTTTTGTATTTGGTGTGGTTTCGATTTTGAAATTATGAAAGTTGAGATCAATCTCAGAAGAATAATATGATATTAACTATGAATGATTGGAAGTCAATTGAATACATTATCAATCAATGATGCAATATGTATAACTGAATATTTGATGTATATCATCTAAAGCTGCCTACGTGGTGATGTTAGATGTTGCCTGGGAATGCAGGGTCTTCTAATTGAAACTACAAATGTGCGGTTAGCTCCTGTTGGTGACACCGTGCATATGTGAAGTTTTTCATTTTTGGTAACCAGTTGTTGTCCATCTTTGCAATTGGCTGCACCG
>WOGN01005912.1:0-12811 GCA_015342105.1 Leptinotarsa texana
CCTTAAATGGAAAAGAAACTTTACATGATACTGTGGGGATTATATACCAAAACATTGATGAAAATTCCCATAGTGAATTGAATCAAGATAACAATAATTCAGAAGATTTATCACTAACAGCACCATCACAATAAAAATGATCGTTAACAGGTTTCACTCCCGACATAATTCCTTATGGTAAGCGATTGAAGATGGCAGGTCGCTTGACATCGGTTGAAATTGATCAATCATCACCATCACCTGAAAATGTTTCTTGTTTAGAAACCATTGATTGATTTGCTATCATATGTTTTTCTCGTGCTAGACACACCATCTTGGACAGGATTCAATTGCAGAATAGTAGAAGACAATAGTCCAAAACAGAAAGTATCATATCTGACTCCTATTAATTTATCACCAACAAATGTGTCAGTGGTCGTATTCACAATGGAATAAGCACAAAAAGTTGATTTAGCAATTGCTAAAATAGCTTATGAAATTCAAGCAACAGAAGGTCTCAGATTTAGTATTCTTATCATACATCTTGGATCATTTCATTTAATGATGGCTTTTTTTAAAGCTGTCGGTACTTTCATCGATGAGTCACCCACTGAGAGCAAATACCTGAAATGATAGAAAGAGTACGAAAAAGTGACGAGAAAAATTCATGTAGCAATGACATTAAAATACTTTGTGAAATAAATCCTCGAATGCGAGAGAACCCGATAAATTCCAAAAGTGGAAGATACGAGGAAGATTTCCCGTATTTTGAAGAAAATCCTTAATATTGGCCTTTTTTCAAGTCATTCAAAAATTTTTGCAAACCCTGTGATTATAGCAATGAAGAAATTATTTTGAAAATGCAAAGATATCTCAAAGGAGATGCTCAATCCGTAGTTACTGGAATGTTGCTAATGGCTGAAAACGTGGACAATGTCATCTTTACCTTGGAAAACCGATTTGGTCGACTTGAATATATAATTGACACAGTCATTTTCAAAATACAAAAAATTTTCTTCATTAAAGACGGGAGTTTGGAGAAATTGGTTAATTTTTCATCTGAAGTGAACAATATGGTGTCTATAATGAAAAGTTTGTACAATAAATGTTACCTAGAAAATCCTCAGCTGATATAGCTTTCACGGGGAGAAACAGTCAAGGCAAAAAAGGTGTAGTAAATTTGAAAGATTTGAGTGCATAGTTGAAAGAAAAGGTCAGTTATCTGTGTTACGTTAGTACCCCTCGTTTGAATACAGATTTTCATTAATCGAAATTAAGACAAATGAAAGGCGATTAAAGTAAAATCCAAAATATGCAATTACTGTATCTGCCCTCAAATGCAGTTGGATGGTTTTGAAAAAAGATAGGAAATTATCACCAGAAAGGAATTGGGTTATTTTTGTCTCCGGAAAAATAATCAAAAGTTCAAATGCAGAATGAGAAAACCTTGCAGTAGAAACGGTTGTAATTGTTTCATCCCAGAAGCAAGGTCCTATTACGAATAATCCACATGAAATCATATGGACCAATACGCAATGTACCTATTTTAGTCGCATGATCTACGGGAACAATAACACCATTTTTCTGCATTTCTTCCAAAGCTTCCTTCACCATTTTCATTCATTTTGATTCTGTATTCACCATCCATATTTCCTAGTCCATGGAATAATGATGAGTATTATGTGACCCGATTTGTCTCAAAACTTATAGAATGAATGGGACATCGATCTCTTCAGAGATAAATACATTTTCTGTAATTTCCCTATTTTAGTTTTAGTTTTACTATACCTACAATTTTGAATTTTTTAAACTAAATACTTTATTCCAAGATTCATTCAGAGATAGTTCATTATTCAGCACTTGAACAGGTACCACTGTTACATCAGCAGCAGTCTCCAGTTTGAATGTGGTAGGTTGAAGCATTCTGTCTTTGCAGCTTACTTGTAGTTTTTGTGTCCACATATTCCTATCATCACTCGCTTTGATTTCATGTACATAAGAGTTTTCGTCTCTGTCGGGCTCTGAATCTTGCTGAATGGCATGTATATTTTAATTTTTGGACATTTTACACATCTTGCTGTAGTGCCCTTCGTTGTTGCATGTACCACATTTAGCATTTTTTGCTGGACAGTTTGCTAATTTATCATGCCAATCATATCCACATCTAGGGCATTTTTTCGTTTTCTTACTTTTACTCAACTGTTAGCATTTTTGGGGCTTCTGTGATTTTTTGTAAAATGATTGTTTTGTTAAAGCAGAAACATTTGGTTTATTTAGGTTTTGTTTTTAACGGTCAGCTCTTCATATTGTCTTAAACAGGTTACAGCTTTTTCGAGAGTAAGTGCAGGACCACGTTGCAGTTTATCAATTATACTTGTATCTCTCATTCCGATAATAATCAACACTAATAAATCCATATCATTGTTTAAATTCCCCCAATCACATGTTTTTGATAGGCTATATGGGTTAGTTATAAATTTCTCTGCAGTATCACTCCCTTCCTTATGATTTAGAAATTTGGCCCTTTCATACATAATATTTCTACGGGGTATAGAATAATCTAAAAATTGTTTTAATGTCTCATAATATGTAGTTGGAACTGGTGAAAATGAGGAGAATATTTCTTCAGATATCAGATTGTGGAAGGTAGAAATACCCAAAAACGTTCCATTCAAATTCCTCATACGTTCCCAAACTTTCTTTCCTGTTTTCACCTCTCGTATTTCTGTATGAAAGTGAGTTTTCACATAAAGAACTACTGCTGCCAAGGCCTTTTGCTGTTTTTCTTTTCGGATTTGTTCTCACTTTCACAAATGTTTGCAGTACTCAAGCTGACATTAACATATTTCCATTTGAATATTACTACAGTTTTATCTCAACACCAAAACGTTATTTTAACACCTCGATAAGTGTTTCGATTACCATGTGATTATCTTCAAGGAAAAGAATAAACTGGTATTAAAATAACGGTATGGTGTTGGGATAAAACTCCAGTAATATTCATTACTACACTAAAGGTTCCAAACAGTGCATTTTCCGGCTAATATCATGCTGGATATTGAATTATATCCGAAAGATATTTATGCAAGATACCTCACAGATATTTGTCTAGCCGACGTTTCTCATTCATCCTGCAGCAGGATCATACTGCGTAGATCACCTACAGACCGGTTTCGAGGTATTACCTTTTATCAGTGCAGGAAAGGTCCAGCCCAAACAACAGTGTATCTGGGACTTGATTAATTTCAAATGTGGCTCAACTGCATGTATGAAACCTTCGTTTAAGAGAAATATTGTTAACTAGTAACAGCTAGTAACAGTGGGTATACAATATGCAATGTTATTTCCAGAAAAAATTTACTATCTCGATGTAGTTGATTCTCTTAAACGGTGGGTATGAAATCGAATCCAAATTGAAAGGCAAATAAATCAAATATAGTTTTATTGATTATCTATGAGTACAGTTCATTTTTCTAGACATTCACCTAAAATTCGAGTGTATTATCATTTTTTTTATTGAAAACATTCAGGAAGTTTAGTTTTCACGTGAAGTACTCAATATAATGAAGAACTGCTTCTCGCAAACGATATATAGTACGTGCGCTTTCAAATAAAAAATTAAAAATTATTTTTGAACTCTTACAGTAGTTACCCAATTCGAATGAGGGCATTTATAGGATGAAAACTTTAAGTGAATTGATTCAAAATAGTGAGCTTGACTTGCGACTAAAAAAATCTGTTGATATCATTCATATCATTATTATTTTTTATAGCCACATATTTTAATATGCTCAGGAATTCCATTTATCCGTAGATCACTATATAACTAACTGTGATTGACAAATTTTGAAACTATGACATTGAAACGCTAGTAACAAACATTGAAATTAAATTGATAACACTGTAGACTCCAGCCTTCTTTATAACTTAATTTTTGGGTTCCTCATGTGAAAATCAAAACCACTTTGTGTTTTACAGTTCAGGAAGCCTAATAACTACACTTCTTTTGAATTTACATAATTTCATAATTCAAGACATAATATTACGTTTTACCGATGATAGATACAATAATGTCTGATTGCAGACTACTGTCAAGAATATCATGATTCTTTTTGGCATATTTTTGATACATATCTCCGTGACGAGATGCGTTTTCGAAACTAATTTATAGCGCAGCTTGTTAACAGACTTTTCTCATAAATCACACCACACTTCGACAACACTGATGAATCATTGACAACATAAAGCTGGTTGTGTATCTATGAGGTTAGGAAAGGGTATTATTTTTTCTTTCAAATAGATCGATTGAGGAGAGAAAATGTTCATTCACTATAATTTTTTAGAGCCCTTCTGGGAGTGTAATAAAATATATTTTATATTAATGTGTAGTTAGTTATGTATGGGAAAGAAAGGTTTCGGCTTTCCACTCCTCCATCTTGATGCAAATGTGATGAAATAGGCGAATGAATGTTATTACGTCATTACTCATGTCATGGATGACATGAGTAGATTAAACTCATTCCATGACCTAAAGACGTAATTTTATGGATGGCTTGAGTTTGTTACGTTATTTAGATTTGGTATCCCATAGTGAAACATCGGATGTCTACCAGTCAGGTTGACAGTGTTCCATGTCAGTGAAAATTTACCCGTTTCGTTTACTATATGATGTAGCAATCCTATGGTGATATATGATTCAATCCATAAAGAATGTTTGGAATACAACCTGAGTATAGAAAAGTGTTTTAGTATAATTCAGTGTTCATATAAAAGTATTTGTTTCAAACGATTTTTATTTCGTGTATTTCAGTATGTATATACAATAACTGTTCAGTTCATCTATGTATAAAGTTATTCCTCTTAAAATTGATTATTTCCTTTCTTTTTCATATTTTTCTATATCAAGATGGAGTAGAAGAAAGCCAAAAAAAATTCTTTCCCAAATAATAAAAATACATATGGAAATTATCTCAACTATCAATATGAAGTGGGAAAATTTTGAGAAAGCACGAAAAAAACAGAGATCTTGATAAAACGAAACAAAAATGCATATATTTCAAATTTATCAACATGATATTAGTCTTTTCCTAGTGCTTGTTATTTTCGATCATCTACCATTTTCATATCATCTGAGTTGATTTGAATAAACGTTACTTTTCACAATACAAATAATCGTTCTTCTTGTGTATTTGTTGTAGGAATGACCCAGATATTTTAACGTACAGTTTCTTCGCTTGCAAAATAATTCAGTCCAAAGAGTAAGAGTGCATTTAAGGTTAAACACAATAAATAGTACATTCTTCATTTTATGTAAATATTCATGTTATTTCAATTATTCAATTATTATAAAAGTAATGAGATGAGTAATATAGGGAGATATATTGGTTAGCCTCTCCTATCCGTTTTATTACTATTTCCGACGATATTATCAAATTTTCGAATTTTTCCATATACCGTCGACATTCAGTAGTTTTCAAGGTGGAAATTTTGAAACCAGAAACAAACGTATACTTATGTGAAGACAACAACATTTTTGATTTTCCACCGGAAATGAACTCAAGTCAAGAATAATAAATAGAACGTTGTTTATTTTTCTGAAATATAAAATTCCTTTTTTAACGATGTAAGTGACCATTTCTTCTCAAAATGGTGGTATCAAAAACATTCTCCAAATTCATCATCTATGAAAAAATTATGAAATAACTTTATATAGTTGGGAACAAAAGACGATGTTCGTCGTTAAGTTTATTTTTCATGTTACTTTTCAGTTCACTTATCTCGAGGATTCTAATAGAAAGTGGTACTTTTTGAATTTTAGCATTGAGGTTAACCTATTTTACTACAAAAAATGTCAAATATACTATGCGGTTTATTTTTCTGTTCCCGTGAAAATGTGAAAATTTCGAAGTTGTTATAAGAATGTAGGCTTTCACGGCTGTCGTCAATGTTTTGGTTGGTTTCCGGGTTTTGCCGCGGTTTTCTTCGGTTACGATTTCCAAACATTTCAACTGCAACTTCAGTGGTATGACGTATGAACGTCAACTCATCTTGACGTTGACGTTCATACGTCAAGAAGAGTATTTCGTATACGTAAGAGTATACGTATTCAAGAGTATACGTCAAAAAGAGTACTACGACCACGCCACTGATGCAGATGCAGATGCAGTTGAACAGTTTAGAGATTCTAACCAAAGAAGACCATGACAAAACTCAGAAACTAACCAAAACAATTTCAAAGCTCCCTACTTCATCTCATTATAAAAATGTTATAATCGAAAATAAAAATTGCACATTTTCACTGGCTCAAAAAATGAACCGCATAGTATTTTTGACATTATTTTGTAGTGAAGGAAGTACACTTCTATGTTGAACTTTGAAAAATACCACCTTCTATTGAGACTTTCGAAATAAATGAATTAAAAAATGGCATCTGAAAAAATATATGAAATTTACATTTAGAAAACTGAGCAAACACCGTATTTCGTTTGACACACTTCCATAGATAACTTCATACTGCCACCATATCGACAGAGGATTCAATCCTCGAATAACAAAGATAAACGAGGTTACCCCAAGGTGATTAGTTGCGAAGCCAAGCTCTTCGGCGGTTGATGTCGAGGCTTGGCTTTGCAGTGCCGTTAGTGTTTTGGGCTTTGGTTCTCAACCTTATGCAATATTGTTGAAAACACAATTCATATATTATCAAATTGTTTGAAAACTCATACACGGTTCTTGACTTGGGTTCATTTCCGGTTAAACCAAAATAGGTTTTCAATTGTTTTCGCATAAAAAATTTTGGCTTTAATGAACTTTACCTTCTCTTCAAATTTCAAATTACAAATTTCTCATCCTAGAAACAACTGAATGGCGACGTATGAGATTATATGATTGTCTCCCGGGATAGTTTTCAAATTTGAGGTGATTTTTTCTTGTTTTCGGAAACTAAAGATATTCAAATAAGTCAACAGGTTCAATTTAGTACATACTGGTTCTATAACGCTATACAAAAAGAAATATTTCTTGAAACAATAATAATAGTCTCACATTCCACATAATCAAAATTGTTGTTGTCAAAACATCCGAAAAATGTTAATTTTAACCTCCTCCAATACAACTAATTCATTACGTACTATTCTCATCATTCTACGGTTTGCCATTTATGGAATTCAACATCGTTTAAGACCACTCGCAAATATAAAACAGCCAGTATCCTACGTTGAACACAAAGAAAGTTACAGGAAAAATGATTCTCGAATATTTGTCGATGACGTTGACATCTTTGATTTTGGGTATAGATGCTTTTAGAACTAGAGCCCCTTTTCGGATAGCATGGAAAACCTTGGGCCTGTGAATTGTATTTCCTAAAATGAAAAATTATTATTAATCACGGTGTTTTATAGTTGGGAAGGAAGTATGAAGAAATATATATGAAATATTTACAGCCTGTCAAATCTGGGAAGAGACTTGAGAACTCTTTCTCTCTTTGTTCTTTTTCTCTCTCACTATCACTGTCTTCTAACGACGCAGATCTAATGGGCGGGACCATAACGGAATTCAGAAAGCTCTTCCAATAGAACCTGTCATTGGCATCGCTTTAGGCTTTGCCTAACAAAGATTGAACACATGGATGGCAAAAAGACGTATGTCAAAATCTTCCAGGATTGGCTCACCCCAAGGCATTTATTCACCCTTCGAAGCTTGATACCAAACAGTTGTTAGACTACAGTAGGGATAAACCTCGATGTCTAACAAGCCTTCTTAAAGGTCACTGTCATTTGAATCGTTATTGCAGAGACTCAGACTATCGGAAGACATTGTGAGTCGCCTCTGTTTGGAAAATAATGAATTACCAGAGCTTATACTTTATGCCTGTCCCGCTGGGGATCGAATCAGGTTTTTAGAGTTCGTCAGAGCCGTACTCTTACCTTCTGATCTGAAAGGCTCCTCACCATACAAACTAATCGTCTTCGTTAAGAAGCTGGGTTTATTTGGTCAAGTGTGAGTCACAATAAACCCTTGCGGGTTGCGGTGGAGGGTCGAATAGACCCACTCACTTTGGACCTAACCTAACACAACCTAACCTACATTCAAAAAGCTATGCGATGTGATTGGTATGTATATGGAAAATAAGGAAGCAAAAATGGCAGAGCATCGAATAAAATATCTTGATGAATATCAAAAACATGAATAATACAGCTTGGAAGTAAGCAGTCCCTCCCCGTCTTAACTTTTGAACGGAGCAAGATATCAAAGTCGGACAAAATTTGTGATAAAAGGAATTACTTTCAGTACTTTCTGATGAAAAAACCAGTGGTGACACATCACTCGCTATTATGGTTTTGTCACCATTTGCTCGAAAGTTATTTAAATTATTCATACAAAAAAAAATTGATCTTTCAGATCTGTATAAGCGGTTGTAAGAATTGAAAAGTAGGAAAAATGATAATTCGTAACTTTGTAACCAAAAAAATAGATTGGCACTGCTCCATACTCAGTTATCGAAAGTTACCCAAAATTTGTAATGTGTAAGAGAAAGAAATTGTTCAAAGAAATACGTCGTATTAAATATTAACAGCGAAGCATATTTCTATATTTGATTTGATAAAAAATTTATTTGTTATCGACATATGAATATGAATCCAGACTATGTTATCTTAGTAACAAAGAGTACTAAGTTAGCTTCACAGCTGTAACTATTGATACTGAGAATTAGCTTCATTTCATTCCGTTTAATTTTCAGAAAATGGATCGCGCCAAATCTATACAGAAAAAACACAGAAGCAATTCTCATTTATGTCACAGTCGGCCGTGATTTTCATGAGATTCATGTGCAAGATTTTCTGATAATCTGATCTGCCGGAAATTAGTTAAGAAATTTCAATCGAAATTGTAGCTAGAGCTGAAAGAAAATCTATTTCGGACGAAAAACAGAAAGAAATCAGTGCGTCTGTATTGAATAACCACGTGCCATCCACAACAACAGCTACTCTTGAGAATGATATTCAGCAACCATCGTCAAGAAATACCTAAGAAGACATATGATGCACTCTAGGAAACTGAAGATATTACGAGAATTGAATGAATATGACCTGGGAGAAAGAATGCAGTTTCGATAGTTAATGTCCGAACGTTTGATTACAAATCGAAACTGCATGAAACGTATTTATTTTAGTGACGAATGCACTTTTTTCTTGAATAGAAATGTCAACCGGCAAAATGTGCGATATTCGACAGATATAACTCCTGAGAAAATGAATGTCTGGAAAAATGCAACAAGATGGTGCAACTCCACGTTTTTTATGCATGTAGGAGATTGACTTACCTACTCAAAAACAACAAGACTATCCATGTTAGGGAAATGGATGAGGTGGTGACCGTCGATGAAATTCGTGAAGTAATTTCAAAGATTATTCAAAAAAAAAACGGAAGAGTTTGAAGTGAGAGCGCTTCGACCAGCCTATGGCAATAAGCAAAAGGCTACAATCATATTACACGAAAATAACGTTGAAAAACTACTGGAAGCTGAATCAGCAAAAATTGGTTTGACTACCTGTATATTATCTGAGAGGAAGGATGATAAGCGATGTTTCAGGTGTTGGGGGAGTGGACATCTGAAGGAGCAGTGCACTGGGCCGAATAGGGAACAACTTTGTATGAAATGTGGGCAGGAAGGTCATAAGGCGGTAGAGTGCAAACACGAACCACACTGCCTTCTATGCAATTTGGAAGGCCAGCAGACGGGAACTCGGAAATGCCAAATAATTTCGAAGAGGCCGGAGGCATTAGAAATTCATCTTAATCAGGATAAGAATCCTACAAATTAACACCAACAGGAGTCGACAAGCACTTGATCTAGCGATTACCACAGCCAAAAACACTGAAGCAGAAATTCTAATCATAAGCGAACCAAATATCAATGCTATTCGTGGTAGGTAGGACTGGGTTTATGGAGAAGACTTCGAAACGACTATCAGAATTCTCAACGGTAACATACCTATCAAAGATCAGGGATACGGACAAGGCTTTAAATTTATTACCACAAACAAGTTTATGATCTTCAGTTGCTACTCTTCCGGCAAGGATGAAATTCAAGACCTAGAATATACCCTTCACGAGATCGGGCGACTTATCCATACCAAAAGAGAGGAGTCAATTATTGCGGCAGACTTCAATACTGAATCCCCACAATGGGGCATGAATTTTACCGATGCAAGAGGATACAAAATGACAGAATGGGTGGCGGCTAGGAAGCTGGTTATCATAAATCAAGGAGACAAACCTACTTTTGTCCATAGAAGTGATGGTTCTATATTACATATCACAATATCCACAGAAAAAATTCGACCGTTCATAACATCATGGAATGTGCTGGATGAAGAGTCTCTCAGTAACCATAAATACGTACTGTTTGAAGTCGTGGAAATAAGTCAACACTATGAATCTAAACATACCCAAGGTTGGCAAACGAAAAAGCTAAACCGAGAAAAGCTCCATTCGATACTGAACGAACTGGAAGAAAACGAAACTGTCTACTCCCCAGAGAATTTGTCAAAAAACCTGGTACAGATATGTGACAAGGTTATGCCAAGAACCAGGAAAGGAATCTGCAAGAAACCTGTCTACTGGTGGAATAACGAAATTGCTAGCTTTCGAAAATAATGCCTTAAGAAGCGAAGAGAATACATGAGAAACTTTAGAACAATCTCACTAGCGGCAAGGGAGATTCTGTGGGAATCCTACAAAGAAAGTAAAAAGTGTCTCAGAAATAGAATTAAGAAAGCAAAACAGGATTGCTGGATAACATTATGTGACTCCATTGATAGGGATATCTGGGGCGACGGCTACAAAATTGCAAAGAGGGAAATATTGGGGTTTCCTCCTCAAATAAATCTCACAATGGACACATTGGAGAAGGTGACCAATCACCTCTTTCCGACTCATGAGGAGGTAATATTCATTTGCGACGCAGTTAATGAAGTGATACTCTGTGCAAGGGAAGCCATGGCCCAAGGACTTCTCTGCGTTGCGATAAGTCTGGACATCAAGAATGCCTTCAATAATGCATCGTGGCAGTTGATTCTGAACAAACTGACAGACAGAGGGATATCGAAGAGCCTGATAAGTATTATCTTCTCATACTTGTCGGAAAGGGAGGTAATACTGGAGAGTGAAGGAAGTGTCAAATCTATTAAAATAAGTAGTGGTGTACCCCAGGAATTGGTGCTGGGCCCCACTCTATGGAATATTTTATATGATGACTTTCTGAAATCGGAAATGCCTGACGGAATAAAACTTATCGATTTTGCGGATGATGAACTCACCTTCGCTGAACATATAAGCCAAATTGTAGTCAAAGCCGACAGAACCGTGGCTGCACTAGCGAAGTTAATATCGAATATAGGTGGCCCCTGGGCATGGAAACGGTTAATCATATCCAGCGTAGTGCACTCCCAGATGCTGTACGGTTCACCTTGCTGGCACACAGTCCTCAGTAATAAAAAGCTACTACTAAAACTCACCCGAATACAGAGAAAACTGGCGATAAGGATATGCAACGCATACGGACAATATCCGCAGAGGCGGCTGGCGTCATAGCGGCAATTCCTCCAATAGAACTGCAAGCTAGCGAGAGAAAAGACTGATATTCAGGCGTACCGAAATCGATTGCAAGAGGTAACCTAATGCACAGCTGGCAACAAAAATGGGAAGGAGGAACTCATGAAAGATGGACATACTCCTTAATACCTGATTTACAGGTATGGATCAATAGCCCTTTCGGTGAAATGGACTATTTGCTTTCTTAGGCACTTTCGGGACATAGTTGTTTCCGCAAATACCTCTATGTTAGCAGAAGAGCTGAATTGCCAAATTGTCCGTACTGTCAAGCAGAGGACGACGTAGACCATACACTTTTTATCTGTACAAGATGGCAAGACTCAAGAACTGCATTTTTACGCAAAACGGGAAGAATTTTCTGCGCAGAGAACATGATGCAATCTTCAGGGTGGAGGAAAACCATGGAATTATGCCTATAACACAGTACGATCTATCATTGAAACCAAAGAAGTGGAGGATAGGTGATAAAAAATCTATATATATATACATATGTCAAGAGAAGACACATAGATGGTTATATAAAGCATTAATAATGAGACATCAGCCCAAGTACCGAAGTAATGCGAAAGCGGTCCCAGCACTTGGAGCTCAGTGAGGAGAGGTTTAAGGTGGTAAAAATCCACCACTACGGAACGACCGTAGTCCTTTTGAAGATTTCCTCTCCTCTGACAAAAAAAGTTACAATTGACACACTTACGGCGTACGAATTGACTTCACGTTGTGGAATAATTTCAATGTATTGTTGTGTTATTATTAAGCGAAAATCCATTTAATTACGTATTTTCCTTTCTCAATGTTTCTGTGAACTTTCTATAAATACCCTTTTATAGTAGCGCTCCAACTAGTGGGCTAAACATTTGAAAAAGTCGTAAGATTCTTAGTGGATTTTTTACCGGTTTTACTTCGTGCCGTGTGTGACAGTATACAGAATTGTTTCTTTGTTTCCGGTTTCACCGACTGATGGACATTAAACATTTTGGGAACATTCCAACTTGAAACGGCCAACGTGCTCGTCGTTGCTTCTGGATTTCAATTCTAAGAACTCTTATGACTATTTTATTGTGCACTCAGTTCGTCTGTTCGAATATTGAAAATATTTGTTTGAAGGTGGTTGTTGACAATGTTTTGTGGTGTATTTCATCAGTTCGGACTTCCATTGTCTAATCTAATATAAAATGATTTGAAACCCTGAAAAAACAATTACAAAATTAATAAG
>WOGN01005913.1:0-10044 GCA_015342105.1 Leptinotarsa texana
AAGTTGAAATTTAAAATTGTTTGTATAGGAATCAGGTCAAGCTATAAAGGTATATAGCTTAATGAACATAGTATAGTAGATTCAAATTAAGAATGACTCATTTACATTATGAAATTCATATGATAGCACATATATTCGATATAAACGACTCACAAGATCTAGTATTCATTTTGTTACATATAGGGATAAAAAATTGTATAAGGAAGCGATTACAGTTAATTAAGACATAGTTACTTTGTTAGTGACACAATATAGTAGACTACATATTTAAAAATAATTATCGTGATGAAATTCATATTGCATGTACATAGGACACATAAAGAACTCATGAGTCTTAATCTCAAGAAGAACATACATTACGCAACCATTTTGGAATCCATGATACTGAATTATATATTAGTTAAAGAGATATATATTTGGAAGATGTACTAGATTGAAACTTGAGAAATATCGTGTTGGTGCTCTATTTTCCAGCTATTTCTGTACGGGGTGTTAGTTTGATATATTCTTTGAGGGTTTTTTTTGAACATTTTTGGATTTGTCTCGGATTTAAGGTTTATTGGTAATGAGCTGAAAAGTTCTGGGCCTAAGTATTGATAATTTTTTTTGACCTACTATTTTGTTCATGACTGGTATCACTATAGTTTTTCATGACGGGTGTTATATTCATAGTCCACAATGATCATTTCATGTCTGCGCATGTATTGGGCTGTGGTTATACTATTAAAGAAAATCTGCCTTGGATCGAATATTTTGGAGTATTCGTATAGGAGGTCGCTTGGGTAGGTATAGTCTCTATGCAGAATACATCTGAGAAAGCGTTTTTGCATTACCTTGAGAGAATGCAGATGGGTTTTGGAGACTCAGCCCCAGCCAATGATGCCATAATTTAGATGTGATTCTACCAACCCTTTGTATATCATTATTTTTTGTTCGAAATTGAGAATACTGGTTATACTTTTGAATTTATATAGAATACATCGTAACTTTTTACCAAGTAATGAATGTGGTGGTCCCATCTGAAATGACCATCTACGATTATACCTAGGTATTTGATTTTTTGTCATTCCTGATGACGGCCACATCGGAGAGAGCAATTTTGTTTGTAGGTAGGGATATATCATAGCTACTGAATGGTAAGTAGAATGTTTTTTCAAAGTTCATTGATAATAACCTATAATCAAACCACATTTTCATCTGACTCAGATCCTGTTCTAATTTCAGTTTCAGGTAATCTTTACATCATCAGCATAGCTAATGACTTTGGAGTAAGTATTCAGGAGAAAAAGATTGTTGAGGTATATGTTGAATATTATTGGTTCTAACACCGTTCTCTGAGGCACACCACTTAATACGGTCTTTTCATCACTCACGTTGTCATCTATTTTAACGAATTGTTTTCTATTAATTAGATAGCTTGTTGGAAGACCGTATTGTATATCACTTATTCCTTCAAGAGTTTTTAGGAGTATATTATGATCTACAGTGTCGAAAGTTTTCTCAGATCTATAAAGACACCAACTGATGGTGTCGATTCATCTCAGGATTGATAGAGTTTTTGTGCACATCATTTTTTTTCTGAATATTTCATATTTCTATTGTTTTTTTTTGACAAATCTTTTCCAACAGAGATAAAATATTCATTGAAGTTGTTGGCTATTTCGATAGGATCTGTTATTTGTTTATTGTTTTTGAAAATTATTGATCTAATTGGTGGAATTTCTTCATTGGTCAATACATCAATAATAGTTTTCCAGAGCTTTTCAGAGTCATTTCCCACTTCTCAGTGGAATAGGCCGCGGTGGTAGTACGCCCGACTCAAAATCGGAAGACTGTGGATTCGACTCCTGCCTGGACCAGATATTTTTCTCGAGAGAATTTATTTGGTTGAAGCTGGGATGATTCTTCAACCGTGTTAGGAATCACACGTTGTAAGGTAATACCTCGTTAGCCCTTAGCTTGCACAAGTTTACAAGTTTCTCAACTCCTTAGTGTTGTTCGTATGGGAGCAACAGCTGATTAACGGAATAACAAATTCTGAACAGATTTTTTTTCTACAAGATGGCTCTGTAATATGCCGTTTTAGTGTCCCTGATAATTTTGTCATCAGTTTTCTTGTTATTGTGATATTCATTGAGTGGTCATTGTTATTTGGGTCATTTTTGAATCTATGATATAAATGTTTTTTTTTGTTTACAGAATTCACTAGGGATTTAGGTATCCATTTTTTCCGTTTTCTGTGTTTGTTGTTTATTTTTACATATCTAGTACATTCATGCAATTCAATTTTGTTTTTATGATTTTAATGAATTTATTTGTTCCAGAGTCGAGATCGCTGCAGTGATAGATAGCATCCCAGTTAACATTTTGTATATTACTGAAAAACCTGATAACTGAAGTCGCAAGTGACCAGTAATTGATTGTCTCATTGTCTTATAAGCAAAAATGAGAACAAATATTAAGTTACAATATTTCTATTGCAGTAATTTCACCGTGTGAAAATTTTTGAGTGGACCAGATTGTTAGTAAATATATCTTTGGAGAAAGAGCTATTGAACTGAAGAAGCTATTGTATAGCGAAACAGGTATTGCGTTTTTATAAAACGGTTTAGTGAAAATCACACGATAAAGTGTTTTTCGAATACGATCTGGATTATCGTTAAGTATCGGCCGATTCCAATAAATATGAAAAGTCATGTTCATCATGAGGATTCTACTGTTCTTAGCATATAGATACAACTTCGATCAATTTCAATAGACTGAATTGATTTGAATATTGCGGTAGAAACTCGCCGAAGAATACTTTTGAAGCGAATAAAATATCATTGTGAAAATGTCACTTGCAGTAAAATTCATTATTACGAATGAAGAGTTCGTATATATGGAACGGAAAACACAAAGGAAGTCAGTCAAAGGGAAACGATGCAGGAACTGCCGGGTTAATCGTTTTTACTGATTTGAAATGAAGCAATATTATGTTAGATTTTTCGACAATTATCGAAAATGTATCACCCTTTATAGTATAATTACCCTCTGTAGGTGATTAGGAAAGCTATATCGATTTCACATTAACCGCCCTGGATGTGACCTGAAAGACACAAGTCGTAGATAAGCGAAGGACAGAAATGCTTCTCTGTCAATTGAGACGCAACCGTCAGACAAAAAGTTCAAGTTTTCTTAGAAACACTAGACGTTATTGTATCTTCTGATTCGAATGGATTGTATTTTGTTTTATGTCCTTTCAATTCCTAATGTTATTTATCGAAAGGGCAGAAATTTATCGAGCTCAGGATAATAAAAAGTTTGGAAATAGTGAACGCAGTGAATATGATGGATCTGTTCGGGGAAAATATAGACAAAAAAATAGTTTACAGCTATTCCACCTTTGGTTAGGATCATGATGAATATTACGATAAAGATATTGAAAAAAATAATATCTATCACATCATACACAAAAATTATGGTATCATTGTCAGATGACAATCAGATCAAATTACTCTCAAGCTTCATTGAATTTAATTTCCTGAAAAATAAATACAACTACGTTTGAATATAGAATACACGAACCACTAATTATTGGCAAATCACTGAATGCCGTAAATGTGAACACAGTATACCTCAGGGATCCATACTGTTCCCATCCCTCTTTTTAATGTATATTAACAACTTATTGGAAAAAACTATGACTTCAATACACTGCTTTGTTGAAGATAGCACACTTGTCTCATCATTCCATTTGGATTTCAGAACATCGGCTGAAGATGCACATCTTCATAGGCAGCAGGAGGGTCTGAAAGTGATTTTGAATTGAGGCATCACTTTCATCCAAAAAGATAAATGTCTCCGAACCGGATATAAAAATGTCAAATCAAACAATTCAGCTTTCTGCTTCGATAAGTTTGTTGTAGGTTAAAATGCATACCAATATGTCTTGGCACAATCATGTCTCTGGAATTGAGACGGTTGCTTCTCAAAAGCTTGGAACACTGTTTCGCACCAGAAAACTGTTCCCACCTCAGCAACTTTTGATGCTTTATAAAGCTCAGATCAGACCTCCTTTGAAGTATCGTTCTCATGAATGGAGCAAATCCTGAAGCTGCTGGATTCCATCCAGAAAAGAGCCATTCGCCTCATTGTACACGCGTTTGCAACCTTGATGGTCTACTCTAGAACATCTAGTAGCGTTCGAGTGAAAGCTACATTGGAAGGAAGAAAACGATTCTCGTTCAGCTGTCTGCTAACAATGCTTGTATCTGACTGGGAGCCTTGTTGAGCCTTATTTTTCCTCAATATTTGAGGATTGATTCTTCTGTCCATTCTATATATGATTCTATACATGACGTGATAGAGGTCATTATCTTTAATAATTTATCTCTCACTCCACCTAATGGAGTTTGGCTAGAAATATGATGGCGAATAATATGTTTCTCTCAGATATATCTAACCCTTAAAAAACTGCACATCAACTCAAGCTGGACTACATTTTGAGCTCACGCTATACGCAAAATATATAGTTTCCCGAAAAGTGCGATTTGACGAAATGTACCTTTAATTTTCAATACTTGTCCTGTTTGTGTGGATCAAACTCAGTAACAAAAGTTTGATTTTCTTCCTGTTGTCAGATCGATCTGATATATGGTACACACATTTAGTTTTGATGACAGTGCCATTTAATAAATCATGTATGTAGTACACTTCAAAATATTGTCGTATCAAATGGATGAACATATAGTTTAGTAAAACAACGATAAAAATAAAATGAAAACAACAATAATCGAATGGATTGGTAAATGGCGCTATTGGCTACATTGGAAAAACTGTTCGGCCTCAGTTTCGTCGAACTCAAATTCACGAAACAGATGTCAGTTCAGATCAATTTTGAAAGAGACGGCGTACATCTTATCCACCCTAAAGCTATACAGTTTTCAGCAAAGTTCAATTATGGGACGGCTTGATTTTGTTGAGGGCTTCCACTGTCCACAAAATAAAAGGCAGCACTGTAAAGCACGCAGTTGTGTATTTAGGCTCGAAATTGTTCGAAGAAGGACAAGCACGCGTGGCCCCAAGTCGAGTAAAATCTTTGGAAGGTTTATATATTAAGGAGTGAGATTGCAACAAATTGTCTGAAAATGAATCTTGTGACACTGAGACACTGGATGAACTGAATAGAATGAGAACAAATGAGTAACAAACTAACTTAGAAACTGAAAACTTGACAATGAAATAACTGAAAAAATGATTTCATGTCAAACGGTTTTATTGAAGAAATATATAAAAATGATGTAGATAATTTACTGAAAGCTAAAAACTTATTCAGCAGTGATCAAAACAGTGCCGCTCGAATGTATGTTTTGTCATAAGGTTCTGGTTTTTTGCAGGAAGCTGCTGAAAATACCTCGGTATATGTATTCTGCTTCTTCCAGCCGGACATGCGGCTTCTTCTTCCAGTTACTCAAACTATACGCATATTGGTCTCGATACAGTGTGCTATCAGCCAGTGGTACGTCTACAATGAAAGTATCAGTTTCTTCATCATGAGTATTTGAGATTATTTTCAGCCAGATGTTCAATAAACTTCACGGTCTGGGCTTGTCCGTCAAGGACAATTCCAACCTAGCATCTATGGTGCATGCTAGCACCATTGATGAGATCTTGGCAACTGAAAACGTCCTGCTGAAATGAATTAATTCTTTTGAAACACGAAATGGTGTTTAAATGAAATAGAAACGTTGTGACGAAAAACCTAGAACATCTCTATTAACAAAAGCCAGTCATAGGCATGTTTTGAAAAGATTATTTGTTAGGACACTCATGTGGTCTCTGCTCAACAATCAACAACTCTAAAAAATATACATCGAGAATTACAAATGTATGTGCTTCAGCAGAACAATGGTTTTTGGCAGCTTCAAAAAATTTTGTTACATCAGTGATTAGTAAACCTATTATATAAATCACTCTACGTGAGTTAAAGTTTGCACATAACCTTCACTTGAATATAGGTTTATGGATGAAAACACCATATTCACTGAGTATGGATCAAAACACTGAGAGTTTTTATGTTGATTGCTCATGTTAAATTATAAAGCGGCACATACACTATTGATAATTCATAATTGAACGTCGAACGTTTCTTTGTTTAGAAATGAATGGATCAAACAAGGATTCATTCGGACAACTCAAGCAATTCATACGAGAAGAAAATGGACGACGAACATAATTAACTACTCAAAATCAGAAGTCAGAGGGAAAAACTTTAAAAGCTGAAATAACAGAATTGAAGCAAGTGATTACGAATCAGAATGAAAAATCGAATCCCTTGAGCATACGAATCAAACAATAAAAAGAAAAGTTGATACCTTGGATAGAACGATCAGAAAAAACGATACTGTGATTTTTGGGTTGAAAGTGTCGAAAAACGAAAATATTGTCGAATGTATAGTGAAAAAACTTAATCACTTACTAGGCACGTGATTGAAAAGAGAACAAATCAACAACATACGACATCTAGGACGAAATACTCAAAACCCTACAATTCTGTTGGAATTCTTATCTTTTCTCACCAAGCAGGAGGTGCTCAGAAGATGTGAGTACTTGAAGATAGCTAAGGTTAGTATTGTAGATGACCTATCAAAATCAGACCAAAAAGCAAAAAAATTGATGTTGAAACACCGAAAAAGAGCCACAAGTAAGGGTTACAATGCATACATCAGAGAATCTATACACTTGATTACTTTAAAAGTAATTATAACCCTATTTTGACGTCCGAAGTCAGTAGTGGTGAAACAGAAAGAGAAACGGAAAGTGCCCCTTCAACGCCAAACACCAACAACAGCTTCGAAGATTCTACATCCAAAGAACCCCCCCAAAAAAAACCAGACACAGTCAGGAAAAGAAGAGCAACAAAAAGGAACAATAATACGCAGACATAGAACTAACTACATAAATTCAAGTCCCCTGAACGCTCGTAGATTTTAAAATCATCCAATTGTGAAATTTTATACCAATAATTTGAGTGTTTTGAACTTCGAAAGTTCATATATGTTTAAATTTCAAACTAACAAATATTACTTCAAATGCATCCCTATTTGCGCGATTCAGAATATGTTAATTTTTCCATAAAAACACTGAAGAATATCGAAGATATTAATGTAGATATATCAACAGAGAAAGTCGAAAAGTATCTTTCATCAAAATATAAGAAGTATATCAAAAAATTTTAAGGAAATAATGATATCATTAGATCACCTTACCAAGGAATTGTAGTTTTAACTGAAACTTGGAGAATAAATGAAACTGGCTTTTTCAGGATTGATGGTTACGATGAATTTTATAGTGAAGGCGATATCAATCAGAATGATGGTGTAATTGTTTATATAAAAAAAGGTATAAGTAATCACCATGAAGTAGTAAAAATTGCAGAATGTAATATAATTGTCTCAAAAATTTCACTTGAAAATACTAAAATAAAAATAACTACCGTATACCGCCCACCATTGACCTGTGCAGATGATTGTGTTCAGAAACTAAGAGTATATTTGAGACAAAGAGTTGGCGATGATTTTGAACTCGAAGTCATAGTGGGGGATATCAACATAAATTTATTGCTAGATAGCAAAGACACAAATCAATATCTGGATCTGATGAGCGAATACAATTTTACCTCTACTATCAATGTAGCCACTAGAAAAGACTCTTGCATAGATCACATGCACTGCTTTTGTAATTGTCAACTCTATCACAGATCATTCATCAGCCGTATTAACCAATATTATAAACCACAAACTTATCAGAAAAACATGTGATGATGCGTACTTTGGGAAATTCATTCATTATGAACAATTGAGAAGAACAGTAATAACGTATAGCTGGGTAGAATTTTATGAAATTGAGGAAGTAGAAGAAGCAGCTGAATATTTTACTGATACAATAATAACATGATCAAAACACACACTGAAAGTATCAAATACAATAGTAACCACAAAAAAAGGAAACCCTGGGTCACGTTAGGATTAATAAATTCAATAAAACGCAAAGGAACTATATACAAACATTATAAGCAAGATACGAGTAACGCAGAAAAGAAACGAGAATTTATCATATACAGAAATCAACTAAATGAATTAATTAAAACGACAAAATACAATTATTATAAAAATAAAATAAGTAAAAGCGAATGTAACAGTAAATTCTTATGGAAAACAATCAAAGAAGTGAGCGGCGCAAACAAAAGCACAAAACAAATAAAATCAATTCTCAACGAAAAGGAAGAACTCATTGAAAATCAATCAGATATTGCTAATATATTCGATAAATTTTCACAAATATTGGTCCAAAACTCGCTGGCAAAATAATCAAAACTCTTTCTCCATGCCGTCGCAGTTCTCCCACAAGAGGCTCTATATTCTTGACACCAACAGACCCCACAGAGATTCGCAATATGTATAATCCACTCCCTGAAACCTCATAAATCTCCCGAAATGGATTTAATAAAAGCTGAGACATTGCGATATTTTGAGAAATAACTCCACTCTTATGTCATCTGATAAACAAAATAATAATAGAAGGAGTATGTCCGTCACAATTCAAAATTGCTAGTATAAAGCCCATTTATAAAAACAGAGACTGAAATGTTCCATCGAATTATAGACCAATATCATTGATATCAAATTTTGCTAAGATATTAGAAAAAATATTAAAAACCAGACTTGACTGTTACTTGGCGCAAAGTGGTACTCTTTCTGACAAACAATTTGGCTTCCGAAATGATAAATGGACTCAGGATGCTATTTCCTTCCTAACCAGACAAATGTATGAAGCACTTGATTAAGGAAGGGTGTCACTTTGTTTGTTTCTTGACCTAGCTAAGCCTAAGGCGTTAAACACTGTCGATCATTCTTAATTGTTGGAAGCCTTAGACAGTATTGGCATCCAAGGAAATGCTCTAAAATTTTTTCAATCTCATTTGGACTCATGGTAACAATTCGTGACTATAAACGGATTCATAAGTGAAGGAAGAAGTGTACTTTGCGGAGTTCCACAAGGAAAAATTCTAGGGCCAATCCTCTTTGTGATTTATATAAACAGCCTACTCATCTTGCAAACATGTGGAAATATCATCAGCTATGCTGACGATACGGCTATCTTTCATAGCGCAGACTCTTGGGACAACTCGAGACATATTGTTGAAGAAGATTTCAGCCAATAGATAGATTGGTTATTCATCATCAATTTTGAAAAATCTATGTTTCTATCGCTGAGCTGTTATGCTTTCAACTTGCCCAATTATGAAAAGTTATCTTTCAACAATCACAGAACTACTTTTGAAATTAGCGCAACCGACCAAATCAAATACCTTAGTGTCACTGTTGACAGACAATTGAAATATACAGGTCGACAACGTAACAAATTCCCTCGGAAAATTAATATATAAATTCAGAATATTATCGAAGATGCTTGATATGCTTGAATTGATCACAACTTATTATGCACTCATTGAATCTAGGCTCTCGTATGGCATAATAGGCTGGGGAGGTATAGCTAACACACATTTGAATAAATTACAAACTTTACAAAATATGTTGATCAAAATACTATTCAGAAAAGATCGATATTACTCCACAAATCTTCTATACAACGAAACAAAAATTTTTGATATCAGACAGCTATTCTTTCATAAAATTTTGGTGCAACAATACAAAAATAAAGATAGCCTAGTTTTAGTATCGCATTCCTATTATACAAGAGCAAACGTAAACGAAAATTCAACTATACCTATATCCTATAAAGACTTCTCAACGCCTTGAGTTCAGAACTCAGACAATCTCCTTTTTTTATAATCAAAAAAAGTTTAAAGGAATACATCACGAGCGTAGATCGAATAAAAATAATGATCTTTTTGATATAAAAAATTCTTACCAATCATAACAGGAAATATATATGTGTACACATGTATCATCTAGTTTTTCAATTCTGGGAATGATAAATTGACTGGATATATTAAAAAAAATTGGAAAAAAATTATTTTTGATGTGAATTCTGAAATAT
>WOGN01005915.1:0-12810 GCA_015342105.1 Leptinotarsa texana
TTAATATCAATAGATTAGTGCTGATTGTTTTTCGTCTCATGAATCCGTGTTGTTGTGGTACTATATATTTATGAGTGTAATTGTTGACTTTGATAAATGTTGGTCTGCCAGTCTAACAAAATACAACGAATGTATTTTCATACAATCTTTCCCAACAGACGGAGTTCTTCAAGAGAGGAAATTATATGTATGAATCATTGATCGTGTGAATTGGTTAAAATATGATGATATTCCGTTGGAAATATATACATATTACTTTTTTATAGGTCTACAGACAAGTTAGCGATGATATCTTGCGAGATTTGTTGATAATCCTCTTTATAAAAAGTTATTAAGCATTCTTAGTCTTTACAACATACAATTTTTTTCAATTCCGTAGAAATTAACGCAAAATTAAAACTATCGTACGAGAAAATAAATTCAGGAAGCATGACATCTTTTTTCTGTTTTGAATTCTCCATCGATTTTGAAATTCAAATTAATGGTAACAGAAGTACTTTTGTTATAGTGAATTTTATCCATTTATTAGGTGTTTTGAAGTGTCCTTGAATACTCTAGAATATTTTGAACTGTTCTAAAACTTTCTAGAGGGTGAAACTTCCAGCCCTTTTATCTTGGAAAGAATGCCTCCAAGAGAAAACAAAAATCTTTTCCACAGAGGGAGAGAAGGTTTTTCTTGATCGTTTCAGAATGATCTGGGGTGTTCTCAGATTTTCGAACATTCCACACATTTTAGGATATTCCTGGATATTCTTGAAATGTTGTGGAATGCTTTCGAATACTCTCGAATGTTTTGTTTCAGAACTTTCTAGAGATCAATATTACCAAAAGCACGCCCTCGTGGTAACGAGTACTTTCATTATGAACTTGCTGATGCCAAGATGACAAGATCATCTTGGCAAGGTCCACGTCGGGAAGTATAGCAAAACAACACAGAAAAACTGTGAAAATCGCCTTTGCCAGAAGGAGAAAATTGGACGATCTAACGGCACTTTCCCCCAATGGTGATGTCATTCCATTTGGTATTGTCCTTGATGAAAGATTCACCTGTAACTCGCACTTGAAAAAAGTTTTACACAAAGCCAGACTGCCCCAATAGACATGTTGAAGGATTTGTGGTAAAACTTGGGATTAGGTCTCGAACAAATCCATAGGATCAATGTGATGATTGTCAGACCAATGATCACTTATGGTGCAATTGCCTGGTAGCTGTAGTCTTTAGAGAAACCGGTCCAAGCGAAGCTCTTTGAATTACAGAAACAGTCTTGTCTGGCTATCAGTACCACACCCTCAACGACCATGGAGATCCTTCCAGGTCTACACCCCCTTCACATTTTCCGGGAGAGAGAGGCTAGATGGATTGCATATAGACATGTACACATTGCCAATTGCATCAATTCAATGCAGAGAGCAGAGTGTTTCAAATCGCAGATCCAGGACAGAGATGTCAACCTGCCTAAGTACCTATGCGACTGTATTTCAAGCGGAAATTTACGCATTGAATGCTATTGAATTGTGTGTGGAGAGATTGGAAGAATTCAACCTCATACACAAGTAAATATTTTAGAACAGTCAAGCGGCGTTGGAAGCTCTTGGCTCCTACCGAGCAACTACTAAATTGGTAGCAAATTGCCGAAAACGACTCGCCTCGATAGGAAGACTTAACAAATTGTCTCTGGTATGGATTCCTGACCATACTGGCCCTTAAGGCAATGAGCCTGGTGACTCCCTTGCATAGGAGGGTGTTGCAAGCAGCTTCATTGGACCAGAACCTTCATCGCTTCTGGCTTTTCCAAACAAAGATGGAACATCTGAATGGCAAGAAGATTTATGGACTCCTGCCAGAATCTTTCACGACTGATGCACTCAAAGGCATTTATTCACCCCTCGAAGCTTGATACCAAGCAGTTGTTGGATTAGAGTAGGGGTGTATTACTAACATGCCTCCTCACAGGTCAATGTCATTTCAAGCAACATATGCAGAGACTTGGACTCTTGGAAGACAGTGGGTGTCACTTCTGCCTGGAAAATGATGAAACGGCAGAGCACATACTTTGTGCCTGCCTCGCTTGGGTTCGAATAAGGTTTTTGTAAGTTTAAAGAGGGAATACAGTAATCTACTCGTAAGAAATGGACATAAACACGACACTTTCCTCCAGCCTGCTTTAACAACTTCGTTATTTCGAGTAATAGTCACATTTCTCACGGGAAGACTATCTTTCGAAACGAATATAATTTCAAGGTCTTCTCAAAAATTATGACATCTACAATAAATATCTCTATCTCTTATACCTAGAAACACTATTGGAAAAGCAATATTTTTTGGCGAATGTAGCAGGGGGTTCGGCGTGGATGTTTTGTTCACTCATTCGAATTGACTGCCATGTTGGTTGGTGGTTCAAGCCCCAGTCTGAACGATCGATTTTCACTTACTATCGTCCAGTCCGTCTTTGGAATCACATGTAAAAAGGTAAAACCACGTTAATCCTTAGCACAAAGTTCGACTTCTGAGGGTTGTTGTTCGTAGGGGTGCGACAGCGGGTTAACGAAAAAACAGATTTTTTTTAACACTGGATTTGAATAGCTGGAGATTAAATCCATTTGGAAAAACGTTTTCAGCAAGTCTATTTCACATAAAAGTAGTTCTCCAAATGAAAAAGTTCGTGAAAATTGAGGTTCGAGGTGTAATGGGGCGAATTCTGCTTTCTAAGTGAACAACTTATGCTACTTCTGATACGCTCTAATGCCGAATTGATTCTATTTCCTTTACAGAAATTACTTCCTCTGAAAATTTCATAGATAGTCTTTAAAAGCTTCATTCCCACTGTTGTCAATAAATGTCGAAGTTGCTTGCCGTGATGTCTCAATTAGAGGTCAATTTGAAGTTCAGTTACTTCGTCACCGTCTAGGGTGAAGGCTCAGCGACTATAGAAGTTAAACGGATTAATTTGAATTTTGCTGAATTTCCCAATCGTTTGAGTTCCTTCTTTGTGTTTGTGCGTGGAAGTGAAAGTTTCCTCACCAAATTGTGATATCTTTTCTACGAAGTTAATCTCATTATTGTTCAGAAAGGAAATTGAAATGAACACTCCAATAAAGTTTTGATTGTTTAATGGAAATTCGTTTGGCATATCTGATGAGTTCGTCTGGTAGTAATTATATTTCATATTCCGTTTTGAGCGCCATTTGCGAAGTGGTTCTTCCACGAAGTTCACTGAAAACTTCTTGGTGATTGATTTTCATAATAGTTATGATTCAGGTATCATTATCAATATACCAGGAAATTCAATTGATACAACTTCCACATTGGCAACATCTTTTCATGAAAAATATACACATTGAAAATATTGATAATAATTTTAGGAAACAGAGCTTATATTTTCCATCATTATGCAGGTTTTTGAGTTATGACATATATTTTTCGATAATTCAGACCACTGCCTTGAAAAATCTCAGAATATTTTCATGAAATCAAAACCTAAAAAACAAAGCATTCATGATCCCATGCCATACAGCTATGTTTCGACCCGCCAAAAGTCCCATCAGTGGTGCTAGGCTGAGTCACGTTTATATTGATGGACTTAACTGTCCTAAAAAGACAAGCGTGAGTAGAAATTAATAGACCGTTGAAAGATATTCGTCCTCTTATCTAGGTTTGACTAACTTGGCGGCAATTTTGCTTGTTGAAGTATCCATTCAACCAGAAATAAGCCCTGTCGCTGAACACAATTTTTCGATAAAAATGTGGATCTTTCTTCAACTTTGCCTGAGCCCATTCACCAAATGTTAGATGTGGTGGGAGATCGTGTGGCTTCAATGCTTGCACCAGCTGTATCTTATAAGGTTTTACACCCAAATTCTTTCGGAAAATTTGCCACGTAGTGGAGTAGGAGAGACCCAATTGCTGCGAACGGCGGCGAATCGACATTTCACGGTCATCACGAACACTGGCACAGTGGCAATATTTTCTTCGGTCCTCACTCTACATATGCGTGTTGGTGGTTTAATGTCCATAATTGTAAACTGGGTTTGAAATGTAGTCACAAACTTCCAAATAGGTTTCTCAGTAGGTCGACGAAACTGCCCATAAATTGGGAGAAGTGCACGATGCACTTTCTTCACCGAGCATGAATTTTGATAATTGAATTCAATAATTTGCAAGCGTTGTTCATTCGTTAAATTTTAGACCAAACTGAACAAGTTTGACAATAACACAAGACACGATTCACGCGTGATCTATCAAAAACAGTATTGCCTAAAAGATACCAGCAAAAAAATCACTCATCAGATACAAGAACAAGATCATGCTGGAAGACCTGCATCATTTGAAATGAAACAAATTCAGGAAGACATTTCAAATATGGTCGAAGAATGTAAAAGAACAATATCTTCCCCGTCAACAATTACCAGAATAGAAAAAGAATAGCATCCTGGAAGTATTTTATTTTGGCAATAGCTCATCAGAAATGAATGTTATTGTAAATAATTGAAGAATTAACTGTCTTAATCAAATTAATTTTTAACAATATTTCACTATCAAAACTAATTTATATACAACACTAAGTAACTAACGCTTAATTTATCTTCAAATTTGATTTCTTTCTTTAAACGCACGATCCACTTTCTAAGTTCAGACTGCTGCTCGGGACGGAAAGTGGCCTTTTTATATCGTCAACGAACGCTCAGAATCTCTCTAGGGATTTCGGCACTGGCCTAGATTATTTGCGGTGGCTTATCGAGTGCATTCCCGATGAGTCATGCGTTTGCTCGCTGAGATAATGGTCAGGGCCGGCTTCAGATTCATTGCAGTATGTTTCACAGATACTAAGAGACAATTAGATATTTTTCATTAGGATATTAACAAAATTCATAAAAACATTAAATTCACTATTGAAGAAGAAGCAGACAACTTAAACTCAATCAATTTCTTGAACTCAACAATTAGTATAATGAACAACAAACGTAATTTTTCAATTTATCACAAACCTACCATTTAGATATTACTATATATCACGATTTTACCCATCCATATCAAAAACAAAGTAGCATCTTATAATAGCATGATTCACAGATTAGTCAATGTTCCTCTTTCAATGGATAATTTCAATAAAGAACTTAATATCATCAAGCAAATTGCAGTAAACAATGGGTTTAAATCTGAATTAATAGACAAAATACTTTCCATATGAGCTATGTAAATAATAAAACAAGTTCAACATTTTCAAATCATCTTTAAGAAGAAAATCATATCTTTAACGAAGACTTCAAAATTTTAGATATAGAAAATAAAATGTGAATCATTTGGAAGCAGTGGAAATAATTAAACTTAAAAATTCAAACATTCTAATGAATGACCACCATTATTGGACTTGTTTTCTAAAAAAAAACGATGAAATATTGTTATTGATATGAATTTATGTAATATGTTTTAGGTAATCATAGTTGAATATGTATCTTAGGTATATAAAAATTGTAAATGTTTAGGTAATTTGAACCAGTCAGTATCTAACTAAGTAATCTAAATTGTTATTACATAGTGTATATAAATATTAGTGTAGAAATGAACTTATAATTAAATACTTAATTCACTATGAAAAAGCCACTGTATTAGCGAAACATGTTGTGATATATTTTTTTGATAAAGAAGACCAAATCGTAATTTATGAAATTATTATTAAGCTAACAACAGTATTCGGAAATGCCTAACGAAAATGACTGTTGTCCAGGTCAAATGTAATAATAAAATGAGAGGATATATTATGCAGCAGGCTCTGATCATTAGGATGGGCCAAAGAAGAAGAGCTAAACATAAGAACGCCCAAATCAACCAAGATGTTGAAGATAGAGGGACTTATGATCAGGGTCAGGAAATGGGTCGATAAGTATTATAAATAATAATGGGAAAATATATCTGGTAACACAAACAGAAAAACCTATGAAAAGAAGTAAACAACTGCTCAAACAAAGCAGGAATTGTCTCAGAATAATTACCAAGGCTTCTCACTAAACACTATTCATTTAGAAGACTCCCAAACGCAGATAATGCAATAAACTAATAGATAAGCTTCTTATCATGTTTAAAGAGAATGTGGGGCGCTAGAACTGTTCAAACTAACAGAAAAGCTTGTTATAATGTTTTAAGAAAATGTGAGGCGCTAGATCTCTTCAAACTAGTACAGAAAAGAGATGAAAGGAAAAACTACAAAAAGCACATGGGTCTGTAGTATTTTCTTGCAACTTAGAGGAAATATACAAGTCAGACGTCAAATAAAACATCAAATTTCAAAGAGATAGATGTCAATAAAATGATTGTCTCCTCTTATTGATAGGTCAAACTGATACCAATATTATATCAGTAACTTATAGAGTTGAACTAGAAGTTTATCCTTTGTATACACTGTTAAAAGTACTCCATTACAGTTTCTATTGTGGAGGGGAAAATATATGAAAGAGGTCAAAATATCAACAATACCTTTTTCCTCACAACAATACGAATTTAGTACCGTAAATTGTTTGTTCTATGTTTATATATTCACTTTTTTAAGAACTATGTGTGTTTCAAGGTATTCAGAAGCAAAGGCGTCAGTACCTGATTCCCAAAAAAATTATTACCAGAAAATGACTCCGGCTCAGGATAAAACCCTTTGGTCAGGTTTGATTTCACATTTGAAGAAAAATGACTTGCTACCTGTAGTGGCATTCACTTTTTCGAGACAAAAATGTGACAACAACGCCACCAATCTAACAAATTTAGATTTGACCACTCAGAAGGAAAAAACCCACATAGCAATGTTTTTCAACAAGTGTATCAGATGCCTAAAGGAGCCAGATCAAAACATCCCGCAGATTATAAAGATGAAAGATATTCTTACTCGAGGTATCGGAGTTCATCACAGTGGAATTCTACCTATTATTAAAGAAATTGTAGAGATGTTGTTTCAACGAGGACTTATTAAGGTAATTGGAAAGAGATGAATTAATAGACTACATCTTTAATTATTAGCGAAAAGTAAAATTAAAAAGTAATTCGAATATTAAATTTTCATGAACAAATTCAGTTCAATTCTTCATTTTCAGTTGCTCTTTGCTACAGAAACGTTTGCCATGGGTGTTAACATGCCTGCAAGAACAGTAGTATTTGATTCTATCAAAAAGCATGATGGTAAGGAGCTGAGAGAACTAGAACCAGCCGAATATATTCAAATGGCAGGACGTGCAGGGAGAAGAGGTCTTGACGCTGAAGGCACTGTTATCATTTTATGCAAATTTGGTTTTCCGACTGAAGATAGTTTGAAGAAAATGATGCTTGGGAAACCTAGTTCTTTAGTGAGTCAGTTTCGACTCACTTATGGAATGGTAATAATATACTCATTTTAGCTAGAAATTCAATCGCAATGGTTTTATTAGTCAGAGATATAGAAATTTGCTCTTCTTCAAAAATGCTTATACAATATAAGTAAAAATGAACGTGATATTTTCAAAAATTATCGCCTAATAAACTGCATTATCATTAAAACAGTTCTAATTTAAAAAAAAAAAGAAATTACAGTATTTTGTATATTTGGGTTGTACACATCGACTGCATCTACTGATGTAGTAGGATTTATCGCCAAAAGCTTTGCAGTTTCATATTTAAGCACAATAATAATAATAATCTGTAAATCTCAATTTTTACCACTTTTTTGTAAAGAACCTTTTTACTGAAGTACGAAAAATCACTCACTAGCAGCGCTAGTAGTTCGGTAGGGACAAACACTGCTTAATCCTCATATAAACATATGGTAAAGTACAATTAAAAAAGAATGTTTTCAACAGAAGAAAATGTTCCTGGAGCAAAACTAAAATTTGCAACTGTAAAGGATAACAATGTTATAACATTAAAACAATGGCTTGCATGCCGTAATTTAAAAAGTGAAAAAGTGAAGACAGGTTAGAGACAGTTATTAATAAAAGAAATTTATAATAATTATGAATTTCAGATTTATTTCCGAGTGAAATATGAATCAAATATAGATGGTAATGAAATAAATTTAATTAAATATAATAAATGAATATAATTTAATAAACGATTGAGGTTATATCTCATTATAATCAATGGTATTTAACTATGAAAAATTTACTATCCATTTCATGTTTAGAGCATACATATGAATATATATTTACTTTTTGCACTGTTAAATCCACTCTCCTCAAAGCATGTATCCATTTCTTACATCTAACCTCATTAATATTTGGTTTTATAAATAGTATAAAAAACACTTTTTCTTCCGGATATCGATTATCCGACGTACAATTCGCAAAACAGCAATGCTTTGTTGGCACAAAATAATTTTTTATATCAGATTTATATTTTTAAATAACAAATTAATATTACATAAATACCACTGCTTTACATATGAATAGTTTATGTTTGTCCCTACTACTAGTGCTGCCTCTCGTGACACGATTGCTGTACTATTACCAGGAAAAAGGCTCATTCCAATGTGAAAGAACACAAAAATGTCATTTCCATCCGCCGTAGAAGTACCCATTATTGTCTAATTCATTTATTTTTCTTGGCCTTGCTCGTTTGAGCTCTTTTACTTCATATTTACTGAAAATACTCATCAGAGAAATATATGTAAGGTTCAATTTTAGGTTTTGAGTTTATTGCGAGTGGAAAGTCTTAGTGTAGAAGGAATGATGTCAAGAAGTTTCAGAGAAGCTGACCACCAGAAGAATATGGTGGACATAAAAAAAGAACTGGAGCGAGTAGAGAAACTCACGACTGAATTGTGTAGACAACAAATAAGCAGTTACTTACAGCCACTAGTCAAATATTATGAAGTAGCCAATTTGTATTTGAACGTTAGAGAAAATATAATGGTAAGGCATCTTATGCAGTCAAAAATCCTCAAACTTCTCAATTGTATAATTAATAATCATATAACAAAAAATCGTTTGATTATTCTATTTTTCAATAGTTTTCATGAAAGTATCTAAAATATATTCTTTTGAATTTAAAGTAGGTGAGAGCTGGTCACAGTGGCCACATCTTTTGTTTATATGTTTACATCATCGACTTGACCATCAAACTATTTCATGTTTTTTTTTGTTGCAAACGTAACTAAAACAAAAATGATTTAAATAATATTCACCCTGTCAAAATTTTTAGAATTTTCTCGAATTCTCAGAATTTTCTCATTTGATAAGTCCGACATCTCATTTTAACTTACACTTGTAGATTCTATAATTTACATAACAACTTTTTTTGTTGTGGATCAGTCTTTTTTATATTTATCTTTCGGTTCAAACTTGCATGATTTGTTCTAACTCATTCATAACTGGTGTGCTTGTCAAAACTTTTGCTTTATTTGCATTTGTAGAAAGAATTTCAAAACCACTATGTGATTTCTGTTTGTAAGGTTGCAGTCAATTTTGAGGATGCCAGGGAGTAAGAAAAACTCTTTGGGTATTACGTCAAGCTTTCGGAAATGTTTATTTCCTTCTTAAGGGCTAAAAAATTATAAACAAATTAAAAACACAATTACAATTTCATAGACTGGATGAGACTACTTACTATCTTGAGTTTGAGAGAAGCTAGTTCATTCACGTGATTTTAATTGAAAAAAGTTTATAGTTATGAGATTCGAACCCAAGACGTCCGCGTGGTAGAGATTGTCCTTAGCCTCTACACCACTGTAAGAAATTAATGTTAATTGCGAATGTTGGGTATTTATAACGGTAATTTTGTCGGGAACGAAATTTACTCATTGACTTGACAGCATTTTTTTTTTGATTTCCGTAGACTGTAATCATCATAATCATGTTGAAGATAGGAAAATATATTTAGATTTGGAAAATAATTAATATTTCATGTGAATATGTGTGCAAGAGGCGCGTTGTGTTCCATATCAGTTTACGCGGCTTTGCGTATAGGATTTTGAGATATTCATTTGAATAATTTATCGTACAGAATTGTTTTCATGTCCTGTTATCAGTAACCACACAAATATAAGCGCTCGATTCATCGATACAAAAGTTATAGAACACACAGAGTCATCTATAAGTCACTAGCTGAACTATCTATTGGTTAAAGAAGGACACTGTAAACACTAGACATGTGGATGTTCTCATGTGACGCAGTGTGCGCAGTTGTCGGTTTTATGATGTCTATCTATAGAGATCGGTGTCAGAACACACAGAGTCATCTATGAGTCACTAGCTGAACTATCTATTGGCTTAAGAAGGACACTGTAGACGCGTGTGACGTAATCGAGGCAAAGAGAGATGGAACTTAGGTTTTACGCTGCCAATGCCAGCATGGCAGGTTCGGCGTTGCCAGTTGTACAATAAATCACTGTTTATGGAGAAATGTAGCGTTTCCGGTTTGAATATGAAGGGTTAGGAATACGACTGTGTACGGGGTGTCTGAAAATACATCATCCAAATAAAAAAACATGACGTCGAAGTATACAGGGTGTGTCAAAATATACCATTTAAAAAAAAACAGAAGTCTAGCATTTCAACATGCCAAAAGGGTTAAGCGTTGTGGATTCAAAGTGAGGGCAATGGGGGAGCAAAGTATTCGACAAGAAAAAACATTACAGATTAATGAGGCTGTATCGTGTCAAAGTACGATCCCTCAATGTTACGAGGTATCTCAAAATACATCATTGAAAACAAACATGGCGTCGAAAAAGTACAGGGTTCGTCAAAATACATCATTAAAAAAATATAACAGTTCAACGAGGCTGTAAGTTTTCAACGTGCGATCCCCCAATGTGTACAAGATATCTTGAAAAAAAAATTAAAAACCAATATGGCGTCGAAGTGTACAGGGTGTACATTTAAGGAAAAAAACATGTCGGTTTGAAATATGCTATTAATGTGTATACAGTGTATACAGTGTATACAACATGTCAGAAGGACACTTTAGTCTCGTATCTTTGTTAAACAAGTTAGCATCATCAAGAGAAGGAGTAGATGACACCAAAATTGTCGAGGAGTGATGTATTATGGAGTTAACATTAGAAAATGGGAAAAGCGACCATTTTACAAACGTTTCGAACGTTTTGCGTGCCACCGTTTTGCGTGCGACCGTTTCGCGTGCGTTTTAGACCGTTTTTGATCGTTTTCGACCGTTTTCCGTACGTTTTCAATCGTTTGCGTGCGTTTACGATCGTTTGCGTGCGTTTTCGACTGTTTTTCGTGCGTTTTCGACCGTTCCCGTGCGTTTATTCGTTATTGTTTCATCATCAACGGTTTTTGGTGTTTCAATATGACAGTCATTTAACACTAAACACGTTCAACTGACCAAGTGAGCATCATTAGGATATGACTAAAGTCTATGCTTTATCGCATGAAGATTCATTTTGTGAATTTTCAGACTCTTGAACGGAACACCCAGAATACATCGACAGAGAAAAAACAAAGATGACGCAACATGTCAGAAAAACACTAAGCGAAATCTTTGTCAATGATAGTTGAATCTCAACGTGCAGCACATCAAATGGAAGGGAAACGAATACCGACAGAGAAAAAAACCAAGATGGCGTAAGATGGAATATAATATCTAATGCCTAATATGAAATAGCATAGGAAGAATGGCAAATTCAACAAAAATCATTGAACAAACTTGGAATTAAAAAATGTTGGGTTATGAATAACCTTAAGTTTATTCCAATTGCAGAAGCTTGATTCAAAACACAGAACTTATTGACAAAGAAAATGAATAAATCATTGTATACTGAATCATAGGATATATTTGGATTCCTTAGGATGAAAAGGTTTCGAATCCATCAAAAAACAACTACTTCCGGTTTCTACTTCCGGTCGCCCGATTTCATTATACTATTTTCATTATACTAGCAGCAATAGACCGATGTTGGTAGTCACTTCAAATGATTTCATTTGTAGATTATGAAAAGTAGGACATACAGTGTCTAAAGTGAAATAGTATAGGAAGAATTGCACATTCAAGGAAAATCATTGAACATACTTGGAATTTAAAGTTGTTGGGTTATGAACAACTACGAGTGTAATCCAATTGCAGAAGTTTGATTCAAAACGCAGAATTTGTTGACAAAATGATCAAATACTGAAACATATGGTATTTTTGGATTCCTTAGGGTGGGAAGGTTTCAAATCTGTCAAAAACAAGTCACATCCGGTTTTCCCTTCCGGTCCTCCGATTTCGATGATTTCGAATCAATGGATTCGTTTACATGTCATGAAATATAGTTGATCAGTTTACGAGGCCAAACAGACCACAAAACCTAATTTCGCTATACTAGTCGCAACAGGTCGATGTGGGTACTCATTTCAAATGAATTCATTTGTAGACTAAGAAATATAATATCGAGCGCCTAATGTGAAACAGTACAGGAAGAATTGCAACGAAAATCATTGAAATCGTCACATACAGAATATCAAAGGAAATAATAAGAATTGCAGAATTTATCGACAATATAGTGCAACATGTCAGAAGGGCACAAAGCCACATTTCTATTAATGATTGTCGAATCGTCACGTACAGTACGTCAAATGAAAGGAGAAGAAATGCAAAATTCATCGACAGAGAAGAAACAAAGATGGCGCAGTATGTCAAAGGAACACTAAGCAACATCTTTGTTCATGATAGTTGGATCTCAATGTGCAGCACTTCAAATGGAAGGGAAACGGATGCAGAATTATTTCATCAGTTCGGACTTCCATTGTCTAATCTAATATAAAATGATTTGAAACCCTGAAAAAAACAATTACAAAAATAATAAGGTTAACCGAAAATAATAATTTCATTAAACAAAAACTGAATTTATTAAAAATTAA
>WOGN01005916.1:0-12810 GCA_015342105.1 Leptinotarsa texana
GTATGTTCTGGATTGCATCTTTAACAAGCAATCGATATACCTACTATGAGGCGAATAATTATTAGGTTATGTTTTATTATTAACTTTCTCAAAGAGTTGATTTCATAGTGTTCTAATGGATGATAATTTAAAAAAATAGGTCGATAATAAGAAACACTGAAATGAAAGTTGTATCCAATAATACGTCGGATATAAATGAAGAAAAAATACCGTTTCGTTATTTGGAGATATGAGAGATTTTTCGCCACTAACAAATAATTTTTTGTTTTTTGATTATTCAAATTGTCATTTTCGATTGATCTTTTCAATTTTTTTCAGGGATTTCAATTTATATTATATTTGAAAAAAAATATTGTTTTTGAGAGTCAAGTTGAGTTGGTCGTGACAGTGGAGCACTAATTGATTTTTATTCAGGCAATGCACCCTTTGCGTTCACTATACGTCATAATGATATGGAAAAAAGTTGTTCGGAATGAAAAATTATAGCTCTTTACAAAATTTCTAGAAGATTAAGTGACTTTGATTTAGCCAACCTTGAACATAATACATTTATAATCCAACACCAGAGTGCCCTGTTACGACTCGTCTATAATCTCATCAGTAGTGCTAGGCTGATCCACAAATGACAACCCTGAAGTTATCACTCGAAGACAATTGTGGATACTAACAATCAAACCGTCGTGACATAACTTGGTTTGGAGTATTTTAATTTTTATTTGTCCATTTTTTGTTAATAATATATTTTCAATTTTTTAATTTTCAGCTTCTATTGATTTTTTTCTTTGGTTTTGTTTGTTCGGTTATCGCTTGTATGTTATTTCTTTTCAATTTCAGTTTTCTATTTGATAAAATTGTTATTTTCGGTTGATCTTTTTAATTTTTTCCAGGGTTGTCAAATCAATTTATATTATATTAGACAATGGAAGTCCGAACTGATAAAATATACCACGATACATTGTCAACCACCTTCAAAAAAAATCACAACTGTTGTGATGATAAAAATATTATTAGTATATTCAATGAAATCTAAGGTATTAGAGCATTTTCATCTTTGCACCCCTTGCACAATCGGGTGCACTTCATTCCTGCTTGTAAGTTTTTCTGCAGTAAGATACTGTGCAACTATAATGAACTTGTTTCAGTAATCCTTTGACATCTGTCGAAGAAGTTGAGAAATGAATAATCAAAAGGAATAACTGCAAATGTCTTTGAATTTTTTTGTCCGTTTCTGAAGACGGAGGTAGATTTTGTCCTCCGAAACGTAAAGATAAGTACTGTATTGTACTTATCAAAAAAGGTCGATGAAAAAACCAAAAATTGTTGTTGAGAAAATATTTTACTCACATAGTCCACTTATTCATGACAAAATGTCGCTAAATATTTCATATTCAACTTCCCATATGCCTTTATTTAATACAAAATCAGGAATTTGAAAATGAATAAGGAAAAGAACTGTAACGATACGTCGATTATTCATTTTTGTTACTGTTAAAAATTTATAATAAACGGAATAATGATTTTTCAAACTTAACGTGATTTTATTAAGCACACTGATAACAACAGCTTCATGAAACGAAACATTTTTTGGAAAATTATTTAAACATTTTTGTAGTCTCCAATGAAGGCGGAAGTCATGTAAAATATTGTTAAACGAGAATCAATTCTTATAGTATTCAAAATACAGCCCAATGTTTATAAATTATCATTTAATACTCAAAAATATATTTTCGTAACGTACTCGCTGTAGATGCCGCCTCCGCATCTCCAAATTTACCCGCGGAGGCCTATTTTCGGCCTTAAATTATAAATAATGAAGATAAAGTTTCGTGAGGAGGATCATTTTTTTTAATTTTCCTTCTATTTATGGATCTTTTTCTTACATTTCTTGATTCTTTATGGTTTTTGAAATATTTGCAAATACCTTAATACCTTTTGTACACGATTTCTTTATAATTTTCGCAATTTTTCATATTCTGAAAACTGTTTCATCATATTTTTATAATCACCATTTCGGATGGAATGATTTGTCGATTTTCACATACTTTCACATCCTGAATATTAAAATGTAAATAGAGAAAGTTGTTTACTTCGATACTGTTCACACGAATATAAGCTGATGGCTTTCTAGCTCTCAAACTACTTTTATATATGGCAGTACATGGTAAACTGAATCAACTGAATCAGTTTCTGTGATAAATAAACGGGATTCAAAATTATTTCGAAAATTACCAAGCACTTTTGAAAATTTTGGCTTTCGTATCTTAGAAGACTATTTTTTTATTTTGCAAGCTTCTTATTTCATAAATTGTTAAAATTTGTTTCGGAACTTTGAAACATATTTTGGAAACATTCAATACGGGACTCAACATTTTGGTTCACGTTGAGCTACTGAAAGTTATGGCAGTGTTTGAAAATATGGTATTCGGTTTGCGAGAGGTCTGGGAAGTATGGTAGTTGAGGCAGAACTTCGATACTCAATTTGTTGAATTTGCGGACGGGGGATTTATGAAACGTATTATGGCTTTGTCATGGAGCAGGATCGTACCATTTCTATTGACTAGTTTCGGCTGTTACTGACGCAATCTTCGCTACATCTCGTCCATTTCCTCATGATAGAATTTTAATGTGATGTTTTGGGTCAGTTGCAGAAACTTATAGTGAATCACACCAGCCGCTGACCACCATACAGTAAACACGGCCTTTTTTGAAGGGTTTTTGCCTTTGGGAAGTGCCTGGGAGGTGGGAAGTGGAACGTATCCTGAACCTCTCCTGTTGTAAAATATTCAGTTTTCATCCGCATGAGACGATGCGTTGAAGAAAAGAAAAACAAGCCTCGAAAAGTGATTATTTCTATCGATTTTTCAAATCGTCGAGTATCCACTTTTCGAGTGTTTTGACTTTTTAAAAATAATCAAAAACTGCATGGGAGATGATGCCCGGTTTTTCCGCCATTCCACTCACCGTTTGTGATGTCTCTAATAGGGTCCTCAAATCTTCGTCCTGTATTACTGTAGGTCGACCACTTCAAGGCTCATCTCCGAGGCTGAAATTTCTGGAATGAAATTTCGTAAACCAGCGGTCAACAGTGCGTTCATTAACACTATGAATGCCAAATGCCTGGTTGATTTTTCGATCTGTTTCGGAAACGCTTTGGTTAAACTTCAGTTCGCATAGAAAAATTGGCTGAAAATCGCCTAACGACATTATATAATAATCTGAGGAAAGGCAAAAAACTTAAATTTGGAAAAAATGAATAGCATTAATGTATATATTGAGACGGACAAAACTTTCGAAACAATCCAATACTTTGGAAGAGAGTTCATGAGGAACATACAAAAAAATACCAAAGAAAACTCCTCTACAGAAAGAATTAAAAATATTTGAGCCAGTCTTCCGAAAGTTTATATAGAAATATTCAAAAATTCAAAATCTTCGAATAATTGCATTCCTTTTAGAGTATTACGTGCGCCAGCTCTTTCTCTTTTTTTAAATCAGATCAAACTCAATAGTCGACATCTGACGACATCTGTGGGAAATGATCAATTCTTCCAACTCTCAATCTTGGTTTTAACAAATCTCAAGTCAGGATCCAACTATTATTATTATTATATTGATGGATGTAGCCGGTACTATGTAGTGCAACATCTTAATGAAGAATAGAGAATTGAATCTTTCTATATTTTTTATCACTTTTATTTGTAACTAAAGTTACTGCAGTTTCGTCCTATAAATACATTTTCAAACTTATATATTAAACTAAAAATTATTCATCACATTAATCCTTACCACTATAGGTAATGATATAGGTACTTAGCTCTATTGAGTACCTGAATTTTGTTTACTTGTGACATATCATTATTCATCATTATTTGAAAACCTGTGATCCCTAGATCGATTTGATCATTGGGAAGGTTGTACCCGCAATGTATATGTTTATGAATTTCCAAGGATTCCAAATAATTCACTTTACAACCCTTCCTTGAATAGTGCAAAATTTCCGTATCATGTATGTTTGGAAACATGTGGTTGCATGACAAGGAATTGTTTGAAACGTCAGATCATTTCTACCTAGTATGGTATGTTCAGCATTCCATTTTTGGAAATTCCGACCACATTGTCCTATATAAATAGTATTGCACTCCGGACACATAAGCTTATAATTTATGGATTTCTCCAAATTCTCCACTCGATTGAAAAGGTCTGAATGCCACTTCCACTTTGTTTTTTCTGAAGAAACCCGCAATTATCTCTGTTCTATTACCAAAATATTGTAGAGTTACCCATTTCTTGATTTCTGATTGTTTGATCTGGAGGTATATTAATCTGTAGATCAATTTCACTAACTAGATTGTTAGCCGACAAAGGCAATGTTGCACAGAGCATTCTCACTTCCTTTGTCTGCTAACAATCTAGCTAGAAAAATTGATATAATTACACAGATAGGCCATAATAATAATTTCACACAGAAAACAAAGTCATAATTTCACTAAGAGATTATTATACCCCCAGATCATACAATTAGAAATCAAGAAATGGGTAGCGGGTTCCTTCAGAAAAAAAAATGTGGAAGTGGTAGTCAGACCTCATGCCAGGTTATCTGATTTCCTTTTCAATTCCAATGATAAAATGGACAAGTTGAAGGAATCTGTAGTTTATAAGCTCCAGTGTCCGGAGTCTAATAGTGTTTATGTGGGACGATATGGTCGAAATGTCTGAAAACGGTATACCGAACATGAAAGGTCCTTCAGACTAGGTAAAAATGATTCGACATTTTCAAACTATTCCTAAGCATGCAATGACAACTTCCCGAATCTAAACGATACGGAAGTTTCGCACTATGCAAGAAAGGGTTGCAAACTAATTATTTGGAATCCGTGGAAATTCATCAGCATAAATATTGCGGGTGCAATCTGTTAAATGATCAAATTGATCTAGATTACTCACCTGTTTTCAAATTAGCATATCCACATTGTCACAAGTAAACAAAATTCAGGTACTCAATTGAGCTAAATATCTCTATTATTAAGTACAGTGATGTTATATAAAGACTAATGTAATCAATAATTATGAGTTTATTGTATAAGTTCGATAATGTCCTCATAGGACGAAACTGCGATAACTTTAGTTACCAATGAAAGTAGTGAAAATATAAAAATATATGCTTTTTCATTTCCTTAATTCAGCATCTCTTACGTTTGATTATAAGTACCAAATGTCATGATCAAACAATGATTAAGAAAGTTATGATTCATCTCCTTTTTGGAAATCACAAACTATTTTTTTTTTAATACATGAAGTATCACCTACCCTTCCATTAAATTTGCTGCACGTTAGGAGTCGACTATTATTAACGAAAATTTTGACCTAAACCTCTTCTAGCTCCATTAGTGAAGTTATTGAATTGATATGCATTTTTCTTCAGTTATCACACTGATCACAAAATGGATTTTATGAACTGAGGATTTATCATCTCCTTTTAAGCATGATTGGTATATTATTTCAATATGTTTTGAACTATTGCTGTTATTATAATGAAGTTGCTTTTCTTTTTCATTTGTTTCATTTAAGATTTTTTATGCCAATAGCTACTACATATTTTCAAATTATCAATTACTTTATGAAAGCACTTTTGTTCATACTCGAACAAATATTAACGGATTATGGTGAAAAAAGTAACATTTGACTTTTGAATGAATCGCACACAAGTGCAGTATATCGCGGCAATAGGTTGGTGGCACCAGCTGATTTATCTTCAAAAGTGATCGATGATGTATCCAAAGTGACAAAAGACGTGTAAAAATGCTCTCCAATCGTAGGTTTTGATACGTCAATGCTCAGATATGATACATCAACTGTCAGTTTTGATGCGTCAATGATCAGTTCTCGCGCGTAAACTGTCAGTTAAAAGTTTCTCAAAATGTTACAAAATAGGTAAAAACGTAACTTGGTGATTTCAATCGTCCAAACGTAATATTTTGTTATTGAGGTAACGCCAGGAAAAACAATGTAGGGAAGACAGGAAATTAGTTACTTTTGTCAGTTTAAATAATTTCGCGCCTTTCAACGCAAGATTGAAATTGTCATTCTCTCAAAGAGCTTCCTAAATACTGTTGGCAATATGTCAAGAATAATTAGACAGGCTGGTCTCACGTTGACAAAAATAGTACGAACAGTAAAGAGTTTCACAATTTATGGCAACAAAGTTTTTCATCATAAGTAAGGCATCTGATTCGTATATTTATAAGTTGAAAGTTCAAACTTTTAGTTTTTTCCTTTGGGTCTGAAACTTTCCATAAATAACCTGGCTAACTCCTTCACGAATCTGAGAGTGCAAAGTTCTTAACTCTGGTAACATCTGTAATATGAATGAGTAGAGAGTGCATTACCTTCAGAGGTATATTGTCAATTGTGTTACACCGAATTTCTGTCTCTCATTTCCTTATCTATCATTCGTTTGTTCACAGTTATATATTAATATGAATTTCATTAGATCGCTAGTGCTTATTCAGGCCCTCGGACTGTTATTTCAGTCTTTCAAATGAAGTCACTTATGAGTTACAGCTCACACCACGGAATTTCATTTTCTTGCGTATAAACTGATTACGCTTTTGGACAAAGAATGATATGATATTGAGATGAGAGTAATTAGGGAAATAGCTGAAAGTAATGGGTATCCTTTAAACATAGAGGATGAGTTAAAATTCAGAGAGTTTCTTTGTGAACTATGAACAAAACACTACAATTCTGTAGTTTTTTCTTACGAATCAAAATACACAAACATGTTGATCCGGATTTTGGAAATAGGGCTCTCAAAACTGCTCGATGAAAAAGGGGTGAATACGATAAAAAGTATGTTGGTCAAATTGAGTGGACGGTAATGACTCGCTACAAAGAACATATTTGGAGTCATAGAATAGAGGTACAGTGTTGCATGATTACAGGGTGATTAAGGAATGCTTGTAATTGTTGACAATAGGTTTTCAGATGTCTCCTATGGTATTAATTCTTGCCTTGATCAACTCAAAGAACTTTCATTAAAAATATTTTTTTAATGATCAATTTTAACAACCTGACTTTTATTATTATGAAAACCCTTTGCTATTTTGCTTTTTATAATAGAATATATTGACAGGTATGGGAACATATATACAGTAGAAGCTGAAATGGTCACTACAGTACTCCCCCCCTAGTCAAAATGGCCACTCAAAATGAACAATCTTTTGGATGTTTCTCTATATCCTTTGTGTTTCACATGTTCTTTCGCCAGTTCCCTTTCTCTCGTATTCGTCAACAAAAGCTGATTTCAAACGGTTAATTATGATATTTTTATATTTTCCGTTGACTGATAGAGTGGAATATTTTTGTTTCTGTTGATCACTCTGAATGGTTCATTATAAGGTGATTGAAGGGTTTTTCAACAATGTCAACTCTAATGAACACATGGGAACAAGTTGATAACTCGTTTTACAATACTTTTCGTTTATCGTGGACAGTTCCACATTGCTTTCATTTTTATCATGTTCCCTCTACGACTGTGAAGAAACTGTGGATAAGTAGGAAAAGGAACAGCCCTCTCTATTATAAGTTCTCCAGGGATCGTGCGGGTTGTTCCGAATACTAGACAATTGTTCTTTTACTGAAACCTTTTTCCCACTGAAATAGTAGGAAGACGGTCTACCCCATTTTCTGATTCATGTCACTTCAGTGCTGCCTTCATTGTGCGATGAAATCTCTCAATCATTCCATTAGCCGATGGGTGGTAAGCTGTCGTTCTTATATGCTGCATACCCAGCAATTTTGAGAACTCCTTGAAAAGTGAAGATTCAAGTTGTCTACCTTCATCTGTAGTTATTCCTAATGGAACTACAAATCGAGAATTCATCTTTCATAAAATTTCTTGGCCACCGTTTCTGCAGTTATTTTGGTTGAAGAAAAAGCTTGATGCGCCATCTTGAATATGTATCTATGCAAGTTAAATAGTACGTATATCCATTTGATGGTGAAAGTGGTCCAACCAAGTCGATATTAACATGCTCAAAACGAATCTTAGGTACTTCATAACCACCTACTAGATTTACCACATGTTTACTAATTTTGGATTTTTGACATTGAATACAGCACTGACTCCATTTTTTAATATATTTCTTCATATTTGACCTCTCGCTTATCAATTTAGTGGTAGCTCTAATTCCGGGATGAGACAAATTATGCACTTTGTTGAATATTTTTCTTCTGAATGCTTTAGGTACATAAGGTCGTACAAGCTTTCGTAAAGTGTCACAAAAAAATGGAATTCTATCATAGGGAAATTTACATTTTATTAGTTTCAGTGAGTAATTTCTGTAACTCACCTTTTTTGATTGGATTTCCATTCTAGTCAATATTCTTCATTAAATCGTTGGTACACATTCTGAATAAAGCATCAGCAACAGAATTGCCTTTTACAGATATATGTTTGATCTCAGTAGTAAACTGACTAATTAAATCCAATTATCTGGTTTGCCGTGGACAAAAATTTTTGGATTTCTTTTTGAAGGCAAATGGTATTGGCTTGTAATCTGTATAGATAACAAAATTATCCCCTCATAACATATAACGTAAATGTTTGATTGCCTCATACATTGCTAGAAGTTCACGATCATAGGCGCTACATTTTATTTTGTTGCACTGAGTTTTTTGGAGAAAAATATTAGAGGTATTCAATTATCATCCTTTCATGCTTTTTGTGCTCTTCTTCATTTTTAGAGCATATTAAGAAATCATCAGTGTTCGAAAAATAATCATTGAGATTTCGTTCTATTTAAAGTACAAAACGTTGACATATTTGAGCTGCATTCCTTGATCCAGAAGACATTTCAATATATTCGAAAAGTCCAAATGGAGTTATAACCGCGATTTCCTCTATATCTTCTAGATAGCGATGTGGAACAGTTTTTGCATTCAATAGTCTATAGTTACCGCCAGGGCTCCAATCACCATCACTTTTCCTGATCATTTGGAGTGGGCTTGTGAAAAGACTTTTTGACGACCTAACAATACCCTGTTGCATCATGCAGAAGAATTCTTTCTTGGCTGCGGTCAACTTTTCAGGATTCAATCTTTCCACTTTGAAATCAACAGGAGGTCCATTTGTCACAATTTGAGGATACACTGAAGAAGAATTGCCCAATGGATTTTGCTAGAATATGGCATGCTAGAGTATGGCTCACAATAGTTAACAGTTTTGACATCAGGAATACTTGAACGGTTGATTTATCACTGAATTTCTAGAGGGATTTATGTGACTTTAAGTTGTTAGAAATCTGCTTCTATGATCGCTTTATCTACGTCTGCAATGATAAATGGCCAACTTTGAGATCTAAACTGATGGTAAGAAGCCTGTGATCATAGATACCTAGTTATTTTTGTGCCACTTCAGGCGTATAAGGGTTTTTCATCACAAAAAATAGACACCAGTGTCAATAACATACTGAACTTTAGTTGACGGATCCCTGATAAACAAAGGTTTGAATTTGACAACGTTGAAAGGTACCTTGGATTCTCACTTCGACTTCTACATCTGGATCTTGATCCCATGTTTAGAGTTTCGTTCAGTTTATCCATAAGTTACTCTAATTTCTGCTCTGTTGATAATTTCACTGCAATAACCTGCTTGATAGAACTTTTACTCTTGAGCATACCATCAGCCATATTCATAAGTTCTTTTTCTGTAAGTCTCTCCAAAAAAGCTCTCATAACTTGTTTGACGGTTGAGGATAAATTTTTCAACAAAGAAATGAGGAAAAATTGTTTGGTCATCTGCCCGAATGACAACTCTGAAAAAAATGGCTTGGTTTTTTATCACCTAGCCCACATTCACTGAAGTGTCTGGTAATTTTTTTTTCCATCAGACTCTTGATAACATTGTATTAACTGAGATTTCAGTTTGTTATATGAATCTGAGCCCTAGTAGATTTTTAGGTTTGAATTTTATGTGATGATATAACAATCCATAATTGGAATCACTTTTGAAAACTTTATTGAACTAGAGTCAATTGCGTTAATACTGAAAAAAGATTTAGCTGTATTGAACCACAGTTCAGGTTCTTGTTTCCAAATTGATGGAAGAATTATAGCGCGCTTTTGTTTCTCAATTAAAGTGTCGTAAAATTTCAGTCAGCTGCTTTTTATTCAAATTCTGCGAGAGTATCTTAACCATTTTGAAATTGTGGTATTAATTCTTGCTTTGAACAACTCAAAGAACTTTTATTAAAAATATGAGTTTTATCAAAAATCAATTTTAACAACCTGAATTTTCTTATTGTAACAACCTTATGCTATATTGTGTTTTATAATAAAATATATTGATAGGTATAGGAACATATATACAGAAGAAGCCAGAATGATCACCACACTTCCAATAATTTATAAATCAAAAAATTTGGAGTGAAATTTACGAAGATTGACGAAAGTTCCATTCCAAACAACTTGTTAACTCTTTCACAAAATTATTACCGGTGAAAACTTGATAAATATTGGGTGTCATAACTAATGCTTATAATTTAACAATGCACCTCAGCCGGTTACCTTCATGTAATCGTTCTCATTGTCAAAGTAGTATTTACCCAGATGCATCTGCAAGCTTTAAAATTCAGTTGTAGTCATCAACATACTATATCTGAACAGCGAAATGTGTTCTTGAAATCATCAAAGAAAATCTATTCAATCTTTATAGCTTACATTTTGTTTTGAATGCTTCATATTTACGCCACTTGCGCATTCATTGTTTTGTCATTTTTTTAATCCTTTCATCATATTTTATAGTTTTTTTATAGGTCTGAATAGGTCTTTATATAGATACTCTTATAGGTACTCAAGTAGATGTGAGTAGTCATAATGAATGGAAAAATAAACCACGTACAAGGTCACTTCAATAGAAGGTTCTTCAGTTCATTGCTATGATATGCTATTCAAAATTTTGAATACTACACTATGATATTGTGGTAGACAAATTATTAACGAATTATTATTATTGACAATTGCTTTTATCTCTTTGAAGATTATGACCGTATTCGTAAATAATATGTACCATTTCCTATCACATCCCTTGAATGAAATACAGAAATCACCTCAGTTATTCAAGTGGAATTGAGTCGAGAGCAATGAAAAGGTTCGTCATACATTGCGATTTTATCGCATGTTACTATCACTGGTTTTGTTGAAACCTGGTGGAGTGAACTGCCTGTAGATTGCCTGATTATAAAAAGTTCAATCAGAAAGTTTGAGTCCAATTCGTTTGAAATTATAGGAAAACATTTTAGATGTTTGCATTTTCAGTTATGATTCAACATACCAATAGTGAGAACAATATCTGAGCATTTCTAACATATGAGAATGTAGTGAAAATTGAGTAATTGGGATGATTGGTGAAAATTTTTTGTTGGCGAATAGAAATAATCTGTTTTATATTCGACTGCCTAACGGCACTGATAAACTTGGTATCATTTCATGATACCATAATTTTTTTTCCACAGAACATTATAATCAGGGACATTCAAAATTATTCAAATTCAATTGTTAATTGAAATGAGCAATTGTAACAAAATACTGAGTGATGCACTATACAACCTTTCTGGTTAAATGATCTCAATGACAACGGAAATGATACTGTATCCAGAAACATTATTATCGAATAATATTTCTAATGTAGGTATATTTCAGTTGAAAATTTTCAACAAAAGTAGCCCAATGATAATGACCACATTTGATGAAAAGTAAGTGGTGAACGAGTGTACTTCATGTTGGCTATCATGAATCTTGTCATAACTCTCAATGTCATTTGTCAATAGAGTTATATATTAGACATATTGGAAACATTTCTTTGGTCATAGCTTCTAATAAAAATATAAAACCCGGCAAACTCATAATCCTATAAGAAAATAATATTTGAAAGCTAAAACTTCATGTGGCGCCATCTAATAGAAAGAAATGGATTGATGGATGTAGCTGTTATACGTGGTAGAAAATTATAATGAAGAAAAAAGAATTGAAACTTTCTATGTTGAATATATAAGTTTGAAAATGTCCTTATAGGACGAAACTGCAGTTACGTTAGTTACAAATAAGCGCGCTAAAAACATAGAAAGTTTCAAATCTCTTTTCTTCGGAAAGGAATGAAGTGAAAAAATTTGACAAAAACTCAATTCTAATATCATCCGGTGTTTTGAGATGAAGTTTTCACAAAATATCTCATCTCTTAATCTGATACAGGCTACATAGCCAAGAAGATATCTTGTATTCTTTGAAATAAATAGTGTACGTAGTCTTTAGTTTGGTAAGAAATCGCTTGGTCCGATTTTTATTCTGAATGAAAAACTTCTGAGCATATTTTCAACCTTCTACTCTCTCGGTGGAGTGCGATTCAACGTTGAAATATAAAATAGAATTAGTGGTCAAGTAGGTCAAAAGATACTTTTTTTGAACGAAGCATTGGAAGATTTATATTTTTGGAAGAGGATCGTTTTGGCTTTCTATTTCTTTATCTTCTTACAGAAGTGGGAATCTTCCAAAACAGAAAGAGAGGAATTCATTTCAAAATACATTCTTCACCAAGATGTGTAGATTATGGAAAGAAGTAACTTTCAGGCAAACACTGGAAGAGAAAGCCTTCCCGAAACAACTATTATGGCTGGGATTAAATCAAATAAGCGAATAAATGTCATCACGTACTGTTGTGTGATTGATGACTTATTTTGTGTTAATTGATGATCACTTCAATGATATTAATGAAAACACTTTCGTCTAATTATCAAGAATTTATTTTGTTTATAC
>WOGN01005918.1:0-12809 GCA_015342105.1 Leptinotarsa texana
TTCCATTGTCTAATCTAATATAAATTGATTTGAAAATCCTGAAAAAACAATTACAAAATTAATAAGATTAACCGAAAATAACAATTTTATTAATAAAATTGTTATTTTTGGTTAATCTTATTAATTTTGTAATTGTTTTTTCAGGGTGTTCAAATCAATTTAGACAGATTAGACAATGGAAGTCCGAACTGATGAAATATAGAAAAATTTTGGTTTTGAGATGATAATGTGTCAGATGGAACCAGAACCAACAAAAAAAATCTGCGAAAGATCTGTAGATCTGTTTAGACCTGGGAAGGTCCAATCAGGTAGGCTGCTATATAAATGCATTGCTAGACTTTTAAAGCCGGAAAACATCCCATAGATGACATCTTTTCAGGGGGAGACATTATTACCTCCACTTACTTAGGCTTGTCCTTCAGAACCTTGCTTTGTTTTTGGGCTCTGATTTCATCTAATTGCCTTACCGTTAAAGACAGAGGAGAAATCTAGTTCATGGATTGACGTCTGGCCGACGCCATTCAAATGTTTTTTTTCATGTTTCTCGTGGCTGCTTGCCTTCGTAAAATTTTCAAAAGGGTAATATTTCGGTCAATAATAATAATCACCTTCAATTTTTTTCGGAACGGAACTTTTACTGTGAATGCCATACACCTGAAATATTTACTGCGTTCGATGTATGATTTACATCAATTATAGTTCCATTAATGAATGAATCTAAAACTTTCTGAAAACTTTGGAAAGTTTTTTGAGATAGGTTATGTTTATGTTCTGTAAATATCTAAATAAGTATCAAAATATATTTGGATAAAAGAAGATGTTTATCGAAGAATTTTTCTTTTTCTTGATTATCAAAATTATTTCAATAAAAAGAATTGCATCTTCTGTTCATCCTTACCTGAATAAAATCGAATGACCATTTAAGGTCAAACTGAATTCAATGCCTAATACCATTCACAAATAAAGATAGAAAATGATTCTAAATATTTTCAAAGCTTTAGGCTCAAATAAAAAAATTCCCAAGGCAAATTCAATTTTATTGAATCATAGTTGTAGATGTTGTTCATCTTGACAATTTAATGTGAACATAGAGAATACTCACATAGAGATAATAAATTAACTAGATCTCCACTAAATGATTCACTGAATTTTCATTAGCTCTCTGGTTTTGGACGTTCAGACACGTTCCGCCATCTATCTATCGATAGTCAAACTCAAACATTTTTATACTTGGCGCTCTGATCGATAAAACTCTCTGTTGGAAACAAAGTTACCTTTAATTTCTGTAATGACACACGTGTGTCCATGTATTTTTCTCATGAGTATGGATGAACTTTTAATGGTGAAGTTCAGCGGTGGAAATATGTAAATTTCCTTGAAATTTTCTACCAAAAGAGAATGATGAATATAAACGGTGAGTACCACTTTCAATTGAGCCGGCACCGTTATAACTCAATTTTCTGCAAAAATTATATCAGCAGTCAAGATAAATTAAAATAGATTTTTTAGATTAAACGTCTGTATTCATTAAAAACCTACTTAAAGAAACTATATTAGAATTGATTGAGAAATGCATAGTTCAGATATTATATCTTGTATTCATAAAAATTCCTATATTTCCTTAACAGAAAGTTTCATAAAAAAATGTATATTTCTTGTTTTTGTATTACGTCTTTTATCTAGATATGGAAAAAATATTGTTTTTCAGTGTTGTAAAAGTCTTCGATAACTAAGATAATAATTTGCATTGAATAGTGTGAAGGGCAATTATAATGTACTATATTCTATTTCTTTAAGCAGCGGAGTAATAAATCATTTTCAAGTACCTGTTTGATAGGCATACACAATTCAGTTGTGAAGTGAAAAATATAATATTTATTTAGAACATTCAATATTGTTGTATGATTTGATATTACGACAAATTCTAGAAGACTATAGTTGTATGTATAATGTGAGTAACAAAAAATATGGAACACTCGAATTCATAATTGATAGGTTTTTTTTTATGAAATACTGAAAATCGTTTTCACTTTTGAATTTCGAATGAAATTTTCAATATTTTCTGTAAAAAGCATACCTTATGTGAATACCTTATCATTATGTGAATTAATGATAAAGCCCTTGCATTCTAATCATTTTTATTATCAGTGAATTATACTGAGTGTGTGAATTAAAATGACTACTGCTGCACTTACAATTAGAATAATTGTACAATTATTTTACTTCAAGAAAGATATACCGACCCTCAACAAAATAATGGGAGCATTAAAAAAATACCAAAGTGTCTCCAATGATAGGCAGGAAAACATTGTGAAATTTCAGCTGGAAAAAAGAAAAGAGAAAATTGCGCTCATCACTGTTGAGGAAGCTACTGTGTTAGCTAAACATGTCGTGATATATTTCTCAAATAAAGTTTGTGGAGATAAAATCGAAAGGTGTAGTTTATGGATCAGTCAGAAAAAAATAATCATTTGATGAAAGTATAGGTAGAAAAGAATTATTGTCAAAAAGGAGTTCCTAAAAATGGCAAAAATGTGATAAAAGAATAGGACGAAATGTTGAAATTACAAGCTTTTGCAATTAGGGTGGACAAACATGAAACAAATGATATCACAAGCTTCAAGAGATTTCTATTCTGTAATTATCTGCACGACCACTGATGATGTAATAACACAAATTTCGATGGAACATTTCTAAACGACGAAATTCGGACTTTTCGAAAACATTCATCCTTGATTATGCTCCGAAAACTTCGCGCTCGAATGGAGTTTGAATAAACAATGGCAGAAGCGTTAGTCGGACAAGTAGCCGGTTGGTTTTAAAGCCAATTTAAATGTATAGAATTACGCGGTATCACTCCCTTGATTGTATTATTTCCTTGTCAACCCTTGTGCCAAACTTAACGAAGCGCTGAAATATTCGTCCCTCGGTACATACTTAATATTGAATTTACAATTTTGTGTCGGATAAACGAACTACATCGTACAATTCATATGCAAATATATTCATGCGCCCACAATAACCCAAGTATAAGTTGAGTTTACGAAGCAGAAAATGTCAAATTGTGTGATGGAGGTGTATATTCTTGAAGTTGAAAACGGAGAGGTGGAAATGAAATCCTATTGTCTCTAGGAAACATTTTTATACATTTAAATATTTGAAATACATAAAATGTACATGAACAAACACTGATTTGTTTTCAAACATTATTTCTAATAGGAAATAGTGTTACAAGTTACTAAGTCTAATTTTTCCCGAATCTTCAAAAAAGTATAAAAGCTCTTGTTGACATCAGCTGATGTTCAGACAACTGTATGAAAAGAAGCGACAAGAATGAGGTTGTCAGTAAGACAAAACATTTGATTTGTGGTCTTTTCCAATAGATATATTTGACGGTATAAAAACAAGGATGATCCGGCAAGCTGTTTCTTCGAAATTGCATCGGTAAACCCTCATGCCTCGCACGGTCAAAGGTCTTGTAAATATCTCGATTGCATTGTTCTAAAGGAGAAAGACATTCGTAATCTGTTGCCTGTTGATGTTGGTAGTTATTAAACAATTATCCCACCATGAAATCGGAATCATCCCATAACTCGTAAACACGCCGCTAATGAGTACGCGTGACATGTAGTTCGGCCATTAGTTAGCGGCCAGCCACGTCGGACAGTGTCCACTCGATCATCCATCAAAGTAGGCGTCTGCAAGCGGGCCTCTCGCATCGCACGTGCACCTTATCTGGACGCCGATAATGCTCGGAATACTCTGCTCGGGCTAATTTTAATGCCTTTACGCACACAACCACTCGGATAATTGATGGGGGTGTTTGCGGGGTGGCAGGTGACAAGGCATGCACGAGATGTCGTATGAAGGTTGACACGCGTTTTGATGGACGATGTTACGGGGTCATTATCAAGCGAGTTTTCAATTTCGATTGGCTACTTTCGTTGATGTTCCGATCAACACTGTGGTTTGGGGCGCTCCTACATTGCAGCTAGTTTTCACCCAATACTATATCAACTCTCAACGAGTAAAGATGCAAAGCTTTCATGAATCTGAAAGAAAAAACAAACTTGTTTGATTGTCGTCAGACCAGTTCAGAGCCGACTTCCCTCCCCGGAACGAGCACTGGATCCAGTGTATTAGGGAAGACGGTGCTTCACATGTTTGTTTCCTTCAGCCCGGCCAGACCCACGCAGACCTTCTAATCGCGAGAAACTCCGCTTCCAATGTAGGACTGGCCTTACTCAACTTACTGTTTAGTATACATCCTAACAGCAGAATCCCTTATAATTATTTAAAGAATCAAAGCTCGTCAGTTCAAGTACTAGACGAATACTTTAAACAATGACATTTTAATATGATTTGCCTGTTGCATGACAATATTGACTTGTCAAAAATCCCTTTAGATGTTCATTGCCATATCACTAGATATTAAATGACATTTTACTTAGATTCTGCAAGAACACGCATTGCATTGTTACGATTTGTTGTACTTAAAATTTTTAATACAATTACTCATTGCTGCATTATATCTAACGTAATCCATTGATCACTGAGGATACACTTCAAAAACACATTTCTTTTTGTAGTGTATCCTCAGTGAACATGAATTTCCACAAAATAAACAAGTCGTCAATCAAAAAAATAATCCATTGATGCATTTTCTTTTTATAACTAATAATACTTCATAATTTAAAAAAAATCAGTTTTATGCATTTTCCCAAACTACACCGGAAATGTTTTTGATCTTCACAAACTTTATTTCTAAAAATATCACATGAACCGCTATTACAGTAGCTTTTTCGTAGTGAATAACCTAATGAAAACTAATTCTTCTCTCTAACTTTCATATACCCTAAGTAATCACTAGCGAGAAGTACCTGTTCAGGAACATACTCAATCACAATTAACCAAAGTGTGATTCCTGACCGTGTTACGAATCAAATGTTAAAATATAAGACCTCGGTATTCCTTAGCTCGTACAAGTTTCTCAACTTCTGAGAGTTGTCGTTCGTATGGGGGCGACAGCTGATTAAAGGAAAAACAGATTTTAAACAGAACTGATGTATTACTTCTACATCTACTCATCTATTAAATACCTCAGTACATACTCAATTATAATCACCTAGACCTAGAGCATGCATTCCTTCTACTCAATATAATAGTATGTCTACAAAGACTAATTTAACATCGGTTTCTAAGAAAACAAGTTCTGCTTGAATCCAGTTGGTACTCAGTTTGAATTTTTAGATTAAATACATTCCAGTGTTTCTGTCCGTTTTTTTCTATGTGTGATATTTAAAAATTTCCGTTAAATTTTTTTTCTAAAAGATGATTCGAATATGCTGAACTTGTTTTCTTATTTACGTAGCTCATATGATGTTCCTGCATGTGGTACCTGAATGTTCTGCCGGTTTGACCAATATATACCTTTGAGCAAATTCCACAATATTATTTCTCGAATTTTGATGTTTTTTCTTTATTATTTTTGAATTTTTGAAGGACTTTACCAACGTAATACATGTTCTATATGAAATTTTAATATCCTGTTTATTAAAAAATTATGTCACTTTTTTGTTGTTTCTCCAAAATATGTTAAGGCACTGATTACTGAAGATAATTTCAAATGGTATGATTTAAAGGATTAAATTTTTCAATTTTCTTGTAGTACCATAGCTATAACTATTCCTGCAATATGTTTTGTACAATTTCGTGGATGTTGCTTTGGGCATGAACTCTTTGGCATATTTTATGTATTGAATACGGGTATATGGAAAATGTTCTTGAGAGTACAGAGGGGTGACGAAAATTTGACAGTACAGAAATTTCCAAAACTTCAAGAAAAGTCAAAAAAATTGACATTTCAATTTTTGAAAATAATATATTGATTCCACATCCTCAATTTTTCCAGATCATTTCAAACTCCATTATGCCATGTTAAATATTAAACATTTTACGAATTTTCATTGTATAATAGTCGAAAATAATATAAATAATTTCTAATCTAATCCAGCAGCACTAAACAGTTCTTTAACGGTTTCACGATTAATGAAAATAGGTTTCCATGTAATCAAGTTGATAACATTTCTCATTACTCACCCAGCGCACATCTAATCACTACTCCATCTATGAAGTTTATTACAGTAATTAACTCGTACCACCATTAGAGCCACAAAGGCCGGACAAGTAATAAACTTTATTTTTCTGCGAGTTAGTACTTCATTGCATTAGCATAGTTTTTATAAATGGCTGGGCAAGTGTCCAGCGGGTTATTCAAATTCCAGGCCAGATATGATATCTCCGACAAAAGTACCCCTACGACCTTTCCAGACCACACACGTAGTAGGCCGTGGCACGCGATCGACCCTTCTGGTTGTTTGTCAAATTCTTTTGATAACTTGGAATTCGGGAACCTGCTACCCAATTTGAATAATGGTAATTTTATTAGGTGGCGCAGAAAGTGAATTCAGTGATGAATTCACCACGATAATTCATATGAAAGGGTTGGGCCGTTGAAATATAGGAATTTATCAAGGTAGAAATCTTCAGTAGCATTTCATTATGTACCATATGAAATCAGTTTGATGACAAGCCCCCTTCAGGGTGCAATCCTAGAGATTTGATGATACGAGTAGGTTTCAAGATGGAAGGTCTATATTTACTCCCTTGATTGAATATTGCGATTGGAAATTTAAAAAACAGGGAAATATCTGACTCACCGTGAATCTGTTGAGTTAACCGGGAATTCACTCCCATGAAGTGATATTCTGAAATTGAACTGGAATCTTTGCTAAAAAGATCAAAACCAAGCACTGCTCTCAAACACCAGAACTAGTGTTTGGGAGCAGAGCTTGCTTCGGAAGTGGTTCTGTTCTCAATATCATGAAATACGGGGCTCAAAAAACCTATTTCAACCCCCTTGTAACTTATAAAAAAACGTGTTATCAAATGTTCCAAAAACCTAATTTTTGTCTAAAATTGTAGCTTCAACTGCCTCAGCTATGACATTAGAATATTTCATGTATTTGGTATTTCACGTGGTGGTTCAGGTTTTGTTCTGGATACTACGTGTTGACAATCATTACAGCAACTCAAACCCATTCATCTTTTCGATACTAATTTAAAATTTTTATGTTGTTTCAAAAAAACGGGAATGAAAGTGTTTTCTCTATGTTGCCCAACTATCGTGATAATGGTGTTTTTTGATTTGACAGCTTTTTCACTATGTACCGTATCAATGTTAACCGTTGCGATTCATTTATTCCAACTATATTTTCATACTCTAACTCTTTTATTTCGTCTTTCTGCTTTTGCGTTCATATTTGATCCATAGAATTGATTCTTATTTCTATCTTCTCAAGTTTTTTCACTATTTTTCATTCATGACTGTTGTTGCCATTAAATTTATTATTACAGATCGCATTATTATTATTTTTTTAATTTTTAAATGCGTATCTTTGTTAAGCTTACATAGTTTTTGTTTTCATTTGGCATAATATCTTATATTTGCAACTCAGGACCATGTGATTTTTACATATTTCTGTGTATCTTTTCTTATGCATTGATGCCATTATTCCTGTTTTCCATTCTTCAGGTATTTAGCTATGCACCCATATCTATTTCATCAACAATAATATTCGCTACTGCACTTCTTCTCCTCCGAATTTTATTATCTTCGCCAACTGCTCTGTCGTTTATGTACTTTGTATTTATTTTCTAACTTCTCATTGAGTTAGTCATTTTATTTTTTTGCTCCTGTTCTTCTTCTTGTTCTTTTTTGCTTCAGCTGGTTTCTTCCTTATCTATTACTTTCCCATCTTTTTAATAGAGAATTAAGTTGAAACATCAATTTCATATTTCCTTAATCTGTATCGATACCTACTCTGACACATATAGTTGATCCAATATTTCCCACTATTGGTTTATTATAGAAATTTCCAAAATTACTGTTCTTACTTCTCTATTTCTTTTGCTTGCGTTTACACCATCGATTGAACGACAAGGTAAAACTATTATAATATGATCGGATCTTCTACCGATTGCCAACCCAATAAATCAATCACGAACAAGAATCAGACACACTCAATGAGAAATAACGCTTCGAAAAATAATCATTCTCCCGAAACTTGTTGACGTTTAAGGGATGACGGATGCATCGGTTCCGTAATGAGACTGCAGGGGTAGATGTAATATGCGCTGTAATATAGCATGTTTGTAAACTCATTTTTTAGGCTGGCAGCTCAGTTCGACACCCCATGTGTCAAACTCGAGTCTAATAAGTCAAGTCCGTAGTCAATACGTCGACACACCGGTGGCTCCTTTTCGAACCTAGTCCACATCAATTAGAGTGAAGTGCGAATCAGAGACAGTGGCGGGGTTGAAACATTTAAGATGATTTGTTTGAAGGTGGTTGACAATGCATTCCAGATGATGGTCGCTATCAAGCGAATACCAATTCTACTGCTCAAGGGTATAACAGAAACCAATTTCAACAAAATAGGTAACATTCTTTTATTATTTTTTGGGTTTATGACCTTCCACAATCTGAAAAACTGAAAGCTATATATTTTGTCTTGTGTTAAAAGAAACTAGAGAACCATCACAGTTTGAGGCGAGATTTTTATAGTGAATACGAGTTTCGAAAACGATAAAGGACTGTTTTCTGAAACGTTAACTAAGGCAAAAATTACCGACTGACTGAAATTTTCATTAGTTCATATTACACAGTAAGTTTTCGAGATGAACTCTTCAGTTTGCCGTTCACTTCATGTCAGCAGATTATCTATTGATTTAGCTTTTATATTTTCGGGTCGTGGAAGGTTGTGAATCCAAAAATCAATTTAAAATACTATCCATTATTTACTATGTACTATCTGATATCAGTACATTCACACTATTTATAAGTGGCACAGATTATATATATGAAACAAGATGTTGCCAGATTCAATTATTTATCTATTCTTTCATTTACTCAAAAGAGATACTGGCTTGCCATTAGCGATACCATTAAATAGTAATTTACGCTACGCGTAAACTTAAAAAATTGAGATAAAACATTTTGACATTAGCATTATCACATTTCAAATTAGTGTATTCTTAAATCAAAATACTTTTCAAAAACTTAGAATGAAGTAATGTAATGGAAATAAAAAAATGAACGATGAACCGTAATTTTTATAATTATGTAACAATTCTAGCGTACAGTTTCAAAAAAATACATGGTGAAACGCGCGTCGAGAGGAGCATTGCAGTTCTGGTATTTGGGCATGGTTTTTGTACCTATAGCGATAAACCTTCATTTACTGTCGGGTATCATGAAGTATTTTATAGACTCTCACATAGAGTTGAAAACGATAACGATAAATATTTTAAGCTGTTGCTACGTAGTTGGTTTTTGCTTTTACCAATGTATCACTTCGATATCACAATGATATATATTTTAACAAGCTAACTTTTGCATCAGCGTATTCACCAATTTTATAATCCAGAGCCTTCGCCAATTTTATAATGTTACGCAGCCACCAAATTTTTGTATGTTCGCGTGATGCTGAATTCATGTGCCAAATTTTCCAGATACACCCTGACTTCTGAGTTTTTATATTGGCAACAAATCAGCATCGAAAAGTAAAAATTTCGTAGTGAATACGAAGAATTGTTTCAAACTCTAAAGATTCTGCATGTTCTGTCCAATTAATTATCATAGTTACAATCTCCGCGAGCCAAAAATTGAGAATGAAAGCTGAAATGTTCCATACGAAATACGTAGCTACGTGAAATTTCGCTAAACTTCTAAAATATTCGAAACTATTATTTTGGCGATACATAAAAAAGGTTTTTACAAAAAATTAAAAATTCATTACTTTGCCATTGTATATTCATGAACTTCATGAAACTCAACTGATTCACATCTACGGCAATGCACGAAGAATCATAAATCAGGGTAGCATTGGCTGCCAACTGTTTGTGTAATAGTCGAGATTATAGTAATTTTCCGTGTCGGATTTTCAGAGTGATTTGCTAAAGTCGCTTTTAATTAATTTCACCATAAATAGTAATTAAAATTTCTACTTTATTTCGTGCTACGATATATCAGAAGTAATAAACGTACGTGAGCATTAAACTGGATCCACCAAATGTTTGGATGACGCAAAATATTTTGTAAAAATTATACCAATACACCTCAAATGATTCTTTCCCAAAGATAATCCTCCTCTGAGAGTATCTATTGAATACTATCATCTCAAGAAAGTCCGAAATGCCTTGATATAGTGAGATTAATGCGATAATCAAAATAATTACATTTCATACTGATCAATTTACATCACAACTGATTTCTCAGTTACTCATTGTCATTCATAAACGGTGTCTATTTTTAAGTGGCCCATTTGAAATGCGAAACCACTATAGAAAAGAAAAATGCAATGTAGGTGCAATTTCCCATGACCCGAGAGCTAAAGAGAACAACCAATATGGTGTGGCAGCGTTAAAATATCACAATACTCAGATAACAAATACCTGGTAATCGAGAGCGTAGGTCAACCTCAAGTCATGACTGCCTCGGGCAACAAATAATCACAATTCTAATACACATACCCAGCCAACTCTAGACCCAGCCGACGATAATACGCTTTTATCAAGATTGAAATGAATATTGTACCTCTCCGATAGTAATTGTAATGGTGATCTTATTAATTATTTGCTACTTGACTGAGTTGCTCGGGTGGTCGTATTAATTGGACGTATTAAGTTTTCAACAACTTATTAATTATAATATTTGATTAGAAAGGGAGATATTGTGGAACAGGTGACTTGAATTCATATATAATTCATAAAAAAGATATGATCAGTGCAGCTATAGTATGAGGAGCCTGAAGAATCCTTCGGAGAACATTGAACGATGTTCATAGTTGTTTCTGTGATGGTACCTTCCACTAAAAAGAGGATTCCGGATCATTAAACTCAATTTTTCTTCATTTATAAGATCATTTCAATTGCAGAGAAAGTGAAATATTTGTGTATTATATATACAATGTAAGTATACAATCGGTGTGAAAAACAAAGACATTTGCTAAGAATGTTACAAGTGTTTAGGAAATTATTCAGATCCAAAGTAATAAACACAAAACTACGAAACTCTGGAAAGATTCCTCATTGATGAACTCAATAATTACTTTGGTAATTTTTCAATGCGGGGTAATGCCATCGACCTAGATCTTGAGCACATATTTAACGAGAATTATCATAAAGATAAGAATTTTCTGAAAAACTTTGATGTCTAGAAGAACCGGAGCGATCTCTGGAAAATATTAAATCAAATATTGACCGTACGACCTTATGGCAAGATCTTCTGATACACTATGCCACCATAATAGAAGAAAACAGTTAGCAAAACTTTGTCATTTGATCGAACTTGGTGTGCTTTTTCTGGTCTTGACTCTTCCACTGGGGCGATTAGAATTTGGTTTTGATATAATGACCATAAACTCCATGATTCGTCACCAGTTATGAGTCTTTTACGCAAATCTAGATCGTCGTCATGTGACGTTTTTTTTTGGTGAACCAACTTCGCTGCTTCACGGTTCGTACCAAAAATTTACGAAAGAACTGCATGGCATGAACCAAACGATATGTTGACAACCTCAGCAAAGTTTCTAATAGTAATTCGACGATTCTCCGTAACAATTTTCTTCACTTCCTCGAAATTTTAATCGGTTGTTAATGTGCTGGGGCTCACAGAATGAGCTTGGTAATTCACATCTTTTCGACCGACCTTCTGTGAAAAGCTTATATCATATTTCTGATTCAGAGTATTCGTACAATCATCGTATACTATTGTCAACATTCCCAGTGTTGTTGCCTCTCAACTACAAACTAAATATGCCTAACAGCTGAAACTGAGAACACATATGTTCGAGACGACTGTATCTTATTTTTTGAACATACCTCGTACAGTAGCAGCTTTATCAAGCGTTTTCATACTTTATCATCACGTTAAAAATATCTTCAGTAGATTTAGCTGAAACTTTGCATAGCTACATTCGATTTCTTGTAATTGATTTCCTTATGAATCAAAGATGGGCAAATGCATAAGAGTTTTTCGTTGTTAGAAAATCTGGGAAAACCCATAAACTGAATTCCTCACGAAAGAAATCGCAAGCCACGTCGAGTATATTATAAAATAAATTTTAGATTAAACATTTCTCTCTATGATCGCCCCCTGTATTACAGGAATTATTCGATAAATGCACTTATCTGTCGAATTTTTCGCAATCCATCGCAGTGAAAAATTTAATATGATTCAAAAATCCGTGCCAATACGCCATATATTCCGATACCGACGTTATTGGTAATTGCAAAATGCAGGTGCAGGCGCGAAAAATGGGATGTTTTTTATATGAATCAGAGCAGGTGAGGTCGTTCGAGAGACGGATTATTCATGCATAGAGATAAAAGTAGTGCATTTTTTACGGTTTATTACTCGAGTCTGAATTCGTACAGTTCGATAAGTTGTTATATTCGAAGTACAGTCATATGAATAAAATTGTTAAAGAATGTTAAGTTCATATAATTCATTTAAATTTTGACCAGTAAATCAACTTTCCCTAATAATGTATTGCCTTTTTGTTTTTGAAATCAATGATGTTTTAGTCACTCAATAATGATCATTAGAAATTTCACTAATTCTTAGACCCATTTTGAAAAAAACTTTCTATGGACGTATGTCCTAAACGCCTTAACTTTTGAGATACAGGGTGGCAAAGTTTTCAAAAATAATCAGTTTTTTAATAATAACTGAGATAATTTTGTAG